>JAQIXS010000510.1:0-44793 GCA_034700785.1 Rossiulus vilnensis | reverse complement strand
AGGGTACGTTTCTGCACTATCACCTCCGCAATATCATTGAATTCACAAAAATGTCATTATGAAAGTATTATATTTACATGTAAAATATTGGGTGAATTAAAAAACAATTTAAAGAAATAACACTGAAATTTCTCAAAAATAAACTATTATGTCAAGTTAATTAGAATAAAATGGTAAATAAAACCTATTATTAGGTTTTTCAAAACTTATGTATCTATGCATTCAAACTTCTGTTTCCTTAAATTTAAACTCCCAAATCTTGAAAATTACCAGCGTGAACGTATTTATGGGTATGGAAAATGACATTCCCCCCTGACCTCAGTGTGTTCATTATCACTTAAAAGTATTTGAAGTTGGTGGAATTTATCGGTTCTTGAAGATAAGCAACATTAAAAAGCTTTTTTTGGTATACTTCAAATTGTTTTATTTTAAAATTTCGACAGACTCACGTCTGGGTTTCCCAATCTCTCAATTCCCCTTCCCAAAAATCACTGCTGGCGAAACGGCTTATCACCTGCACTTTCTGTTGCAGAAGCTGGTCGTAAGGACCTGAGATCCTAACTGGTCGTAAAATATGGTCGGATTTCTATCTCTTGTCCTCTAAAACAATCGCTCTCGCTAGAAGCTGGGTATAATATTTCATTATTATGAGATAAAGCATTATGGTGCAGGGGGTGGGCATAAAACCCTCTGCTAAAACGTTGCTCCCAGAAATGACCATTGAAATGCTTTATTGGCCATAAAACAAAAATATACCCAGTAATAACAACATGATCTGAAAAGAGACGAGAAAATATGAACGCGGTGATACTCGCAATATGGGCCACATATTGGCAGTAACACGACCAGAAGCGTTTATATTTAACGTGTTTATTTATTTATTGGAGAAAAAAATACGTCTCGTGGAGTTACTTATCGATAAGCGGCAAAATATGGCGAGCTTAAAACCTTTACAATAATGGCAACATTTATTTGACACGAACGAAAAAAGCGTCTATATCGTTCGAGATCTTTTTTGATTCTACCTTGGTTTTTTTTGGTAAGTAAAATTGTTGCAAAAAAACCTCTCAAATCGCAAGTTAGCAATTCCGGAAACTGTTTTTACAGTTTATTGCATTTGTTGGTGACCTGAGGACGTGCCAGTTCGCCTTATTGCCAACCGAAATATAAATAAAATATAGCTATCATTTCTGGGAATACTGAAACCACATTTTGATGCACATCTTACATTTCGCTTTCCGTGAAAAAATGAAAGAAAATCAGCATCGGATATAAAAAAACAACCCAGTTTAAAACTTGGGTGATGCTACATTTGGCTTTCGAAATAAGCCAACATTTGCAGTAAAACGACAAAACAGTTTTATCAGTTTTTTGAAATGATGTACGGTTCAGTAAATACCATGTTGCAACCATTATATACAATAATGGCGTTGATATCATGTTTATTTCATGACTCTTTTATGCTAAATTCTCCGTTTTTGCATCTGAGTATTTTCAAAAGAAAGCTAGTTTTCAAATAAAATGGGAAGTTAGGAAATTGTCGTTATAAGTCAATTGTGTGACAAAGAAATTTACGTTGTTAAAACATGTGTGGCACTCTATATATATGGAGAGGGCCCCAACGTCTTTCATCCTAGTTCTTGAGATTTGCCAATTATAGCCTTTAATGAAGTAAATTAAAGGGAAATTATTAAAGAGTTTATGAACCTTAATGTGTTGCAATTAAATTAAACGTAGGTTTAATGTACTAGACAAATATACAGGCTGTTATTTATTGAAATAAAAGAGCAAACATGTTTAAGTGACTAATCTGCGTAAAATAAATACCAATGAAAAAATTCTTAAAAAAACTAATTATCATAGAGGAAGAATTATTATTTTTTTCACATTTTTCATCAGAGTTTGACGAATTGTATCATGACAGTAATTCTATATTGAAGATGAGGCCCTTTTCATTTAGTGTGCCACTTATATGGTACTTAGGCCAAATTGACCACTGATATTGTTGAAAGTTGTTTTATAGGGAACACGTGTCACTCCTTGAAGGAATATTATCAAATGAATATGTAAAACTGCATAAATGAGTTCCTAAAAATAAAAATAGTTAAATCCAACACGCGCCACCTAGCGGCACACTTTTAAGATTTGGAGGTTTATGCAACGTGGATTTGAAGTGTTGAACAAGCGGAAATATTTAATGAAACGATCCGATAAACTTGACTTCAATTCTCCCTTTCCCTCTCGCTCCTTCACGTCTCAGTGAACTTACATAAAAAGGGAGAAAAACAGGAAAAATTCATTGGCTTCTGACATTAAATCTAGTTCGAACCGTTATGAGAAATTCGCCAGATGATGTATACTTTCCCCCTTTTTTCAATGTGTGTGGTTTTAGTATTTTTTTCGTGATCGGCCATCGTAGATGCACATCGTGTCTCAGTGTTTTCTTATCGGAATTCGTGATGATGATTCGTTGAGGGAAAGAAAAAATCCTCCATTTTTTTGATCGTTTGTTTGTACACTCGCAAGCTTTCGAAAAAAAAAAAGAAGAAAAAAAACAACAACATAGGGATATAACGTTGAAAAAAATTGAGGGTAAAAATCTAGAGGTCCACTTATGTGCATAGGGATATCGAACCAGGAATCAAAACGCTGGGGTTTTGTAGTTTGCATTGGCCCTAAGCCTGGGGATAAGCAGATTTGGCCCAGGGCATCGAAAAGGGGATACAAAAAACGATGGAAACGAAGGAGGAATGTGAAAAAAAAGAAAGGAAGAGAAACAAATTGCGGCTATTTCGGCGAAGGATTTTTGGGTTTCTGCTTCGATCGACAATCGTCAAACGGAGCAAACTCAAATCTTTTGCCAAGTGAAAATAAATTCATCTCGCTTCGATGCAAGTTGCATTTTGACCATCCAGTCACCAGGGGGCTGGGTGGTCGGTCTGACCAGCTCGGGTGCTCCAGAAACTTAGCCTTTTAAAGATTCTTTTAAAGTCCTAAAACCCACGACTTATAACGATACAACGTATATGCAGGTTAATGCAGGCCATTGTTTTCCCCATATTCACGTATGGATGTTAAGATGAACTTTTAAAGGAGGTTGATCAATGAAAGATTGATGCTTTCGAGTTGCAGTGCTGGTAAAGGCTATTGTGAATACCATGGACTGCACAGATCAACGACAAAGAAGTGCTGGAGCGTGTCAAGCCTGACATGTCACTTGTAGGCAAGATTACTAAACTCTGGCTTACTTATTTTGGAAATGTAATGCAAGGAAACGAGGTCTTCCAAGAACACGATGGACTGATAACATCAAAACAGACACTGGGTTGAGCTTAAGAGGTGCTCGATGGCGAACTCCAAGACAGGAAGCATGGCGAGGGATTGCGCATACATGTAGAATCGTTAAAAGTCTGATTCGACTGAATGGATAACATCATTGTTACTATGTAATTATTAATTAAACCTGCAATTGTTCCTTCAACATTTGCATGCAACTCTAAATTGAAGTCTGTTGCCCATTTTCCAAAATTCACTGTTTACGGAATCCTGTAAGGGGGCCAATTTAAGGAGTTCATGTTTTTCCCGAACTCTTACCTGTTATTAAGTTTACATAGTAATTATCTTTATTCCTTTTTTAAACGCTTTCTTTAATCCGTGTTTCGTTTCAATACTAGATACCCTGGGGCAATGCTACGTGTGCATTTGTAAAGTTTATATGTGCAGTGCTCGCATCTGGATACCCTTTATGGACGGCCCCCAAATGCGAATGCATCCCTTTATATAATTTGAAAATGTCTGCATTATTCCGCACAAGATACCCCATTAGTGTCCATTTTGGCCGGAGCAGCCACGCCCTCTGTGGCTAATTAATGCGCATTCGGCCGTCCATTTGCCATCGCCGCTGCGCAATTAAGCCGCTTCATGGCCAATTTCCGGTCGACCCCTGCGTTGACCTCCCAGCCATGTGTGTTTTGTAGGCGATTTGTTTGCAATGGCAATTTGGCGAAATGCAAATGGCTTCACGACTGGCTCGTCTGATTTGGGGCTTGAAATGCGGCATTTTTGATGCCTTTTTGATGAACCATTGGATTGTCTCTCTGGTGTCATGCTCGGAATACGGATAATGTTTTATGCTAATGAGCTTATGATTGATCGCCAGTTATGCCAATCTCATCGGTGATATTCGTGGCCAAACTCCGTTTTTGAATCATTGAAACGAGCTGAGGGGAATCAATCATTTAGTGGAGAAGTAAGTTCACGCTTTGGATTTTTCATACAAAAAAATACTGCTTAATTCGGTGTTTGATGCCACCAAATAAATAATACAGAGTGAGGCGTGAGTCTGTGTAAGTATATCAGTTTTCCCCCAATTAAAGGTACGTGCATTTTGTCCAAATACAGGAAAACCCTTGCTATGGTGACCACCCAAGGGACCATACAAAATGGTAAATGTATAGAAAAGTAATTATAAAAATTTAAAAATTTGCATAAACCTAAAACAATGTAAATAATCATTATTTTCATTATAAAATTACGGGTACATTTATTAAGTTTCGGTTCGTTTTTCCGTAACAAAAATTACGTTCTTTCGTTCCAAATACGGATAAACCTTGCTATGGCTTAGTCAGGTGGTCAACGTTAAGAAAAATTAAATTTAACTATCGTCACTTTCATTATAAAATTACAAGTACGTGTATTTATAAAGATCCTTTTTTAAGATTCTGTATGATTAAGATTACGTTCTTTCTATAAAAGATTTACTATTAAGATTTGGTTTTTTTAAATTTGAAATTGCTAATGCCATTCTAAAATTCTTTGTACATAAAATTAGTTCTCACAATCTATATTGATCTAGCTTCACAAATTTTTATTTTAAACTTTATTAGGTTTCATTGCATTATACTGTAAATTAAATAACGTCATTTGGACACTTTATGCAACATGGGATGGAAAGAGGGTTTGTGAAATTCAGATTATAATGGACCAGAGGGGAAAGGGATTAAAAAAGTCAATTTTATGATGCACATTTGATGACCACTACTGTTGAAAAAAATTAAATTTTCTTCTCTCCATAAAACATAAAATGCGTTTTATTTAGCGAAAATGTTAATTTCTGGTGAAAAAAGCGATCTTTCTTGAAACGTAGTTTCTTCTTCAAGTAAGATAAACGATGATATTTTGAACTTTATAATAGTAAATATGACAGTTTTGAAAAAAATAGATATAAAAGCTCGCTCGCCGTTGTCACAACATTACCAATAAAATATTAATGTTATAACGTTACCCACTCATGCACTCTGCACTCAATGCACTCAAATTTCAACAAAAAAAAACCGAGCTTGTGGTTTGTATGGAAAATGGAAAAATATAAACTATAAACATGACCATCATACATTTTTTTATTACTTTGATGCCAAAAAATCTTACGCAGTGGAAGGCCATTCAATGGACGTTTTACTAGGATTTACTTCGTGACTCTGCTTTTATGAGCTGCCCCTACTTTCGAAAGGTTAATAGAGTGGATGTTTTTTTAGAAATGCAGAAATAGTAAGGTCGACAACTGGAAAATTTATTGAAAATGGAGGGCAAAAGACAGGAGAGCCGTCATAATTCATCTGTTAGCTGAGTGCTTGTTGGAGTATATCTTTTTTTTTACTCCTTTTGCACTCGACTTCTGTTCGGTTAACCGTAATGAGAACCATCTTTAATTTTATTGCTGCTGCTCTTAAAAATGTTACATTTTGATAAATGAGCTTGCGTGTGTATTCACCACTCGTGAGATGCTTAAGATTGCTCAGAATTGCTTTTTCAGCACTTGGTCTTATTAAGATTGTTGGAGTTCATGCATGCATGGTAAACATTGCGCTTCAAATTGTATATTTAGCTAATGAAGAAAATAATGACTGTGGTGTATTTCTGTACTTCGAAAAAAGCTGCGTAATGTCAATAACAACAAAAAACGTTTTTGCGGTTATGGGTTGATGCATTGATGTATTTTTCGTTTTTCATGTTTCAATTTTTTTTTTCATTTTACGATATTTTTTCTAAGAAAATTGCTACCAAGTAGTGTAATTTAAAATAAATCATTTCCAAAACACATATGCAGATTTGGATTTGTAATACTAAATATTTGACTAGTATGTTCCAAAACGGCCATTTACATGTATTACCCTTATGATACAAAATGTGTTGCAGACAGAATTGCTGGTCGATTGTAAAAATATTAAAAATTTACAGCAAACAGGATCTAAAATATAATTCTGGAATACATGTAGTCTATTCTAAACTTCCAAACATTGATATTCGTGAAAAATGCTTCCAGAATTTTGGGAATTTTTTTTTAGAATTTCCCAAAAGAAGCCGCGAAATGTATAGCTTCCAAGACATCTTATTGACTGAATCGAAGGGACTGTTCATAAAGGATGTTTGTTGGTCAGATACTGTCTTTATGGACCTCCTGAAGTGAGATTCGCAGGCCCCTCGCCAGGGGTGCATCTGACACGTTTTTATGCCTTATTTAGAAATTAATATGGTTTTTATGACGCCGAAATTAGGGCACTGCACGATAGAATTTCGTGCGAAGTGCATCATGAAATTGCAATGAATTTCCCTATTTGACCCCAGGGAATAACAATGGTTTGTCTCTTTAGTGAAACCTACAGCATTGCTCTACCCTACATGCTAGTATTGATTGCGAACTTCTGCTTTCAGCCAACCTGCGGATCTTTAGTCGCCATTTTGACAATGACAAAATGTATTTTAGGGAATTACTCTAAATTCTTCGTGAGCTTAGATTTTTGTGCTATAAAAATTGCATATGCTTAAAAAATAATTTAATATAAAAGCATTTTTAATATAATTATGTTCATAAATGTGAGATTAAATTATGAAAATGAATTGATTTTTCCTTACCGTGCCCAGTAGACACCCTGATTTTAAAGTATCTTTTACTCTTAAAACAACTGCAAAATCTCACTGCTAGTTTCGACTTAAAAAAAGACATATCAGTAGGCTATACAGAAGTATAGCATCCCAATTAGGTCCAAATTCAAACTTGGGAAAAAATGCTCGTTTTTTTCGCTCAAAAATAATTGTAAAAAACAAAACAAAACAAAAAAACTTGATAAAAATAACCTCAGTGCTGTTATGCAAGCCACGCGTTAATTTTTTTCTAGGAATAAGAAAGTATGACATTTATTAACTCTTCTGTTTATTTTTAGAGTAAATAAATGTTTTGTCTACACAAACCTGTTGCTATGAAAACTAAACGTTCGCTTTTTTTTTTCGATGGGGGAAAAACATGTAAAATAGATTTGCTATTTTTTGCCAAATAAAAGTAATTTAAACTATTAGTGTACAGTATTTTTTTTTTAAAGAACATGTTTTTCAGAGAAAAATAGTTATTTCTTTTGCTAAAGAAAGGCAATGTAAAAAATGCTTGCATATTCTCTGCAAGAATACCTATGTTGGTTTGCAAACAAAGCGTAACAAAACACGTACAGTAAAAGGGATAGATTTTGAAATTGCAGGGTTTTCACCCTGGAGTACCTTCATGACACCCCCTGATCCCATACTGGTCAAGCCCTTGACCAATTATTTTCCTAGGGGACAACCGAGTTCCGCAAACATATTCATAAACTGCTTGAATATCGAAGAATTCTTTCATGACAAATATTCAAGAAAATGAGTTGTTATGGAAAGAATCCCTCGATTTCACTTCTTATTCTCGGTGGCCAATGACTGAAGCGCCGTTGCCACGATGCCAAACGCATCTTCGGTTGGTTGGTTGCCTTGTCAACGTGACAAATCCACCGTCTTTTTTTACATCTCCTCCTCTGCGATCGTTGAATTGTCACGGTTACGCTCGATGTGACATTGATATCCTTCCTCAGCCAAATTCTTATTTTTTTTTTCTGCCCTTTTCGGCCATTTTAAACGTGCAACGAATGACATCTTTGGTTTTATCTCGCAAAAACCTAGCCTTCAGTTTGTTTTTCTTTTTCCTCAAGACAGTCAAGTGTTATCGTCACGTGTATGGATTCTCAGGCCTCTTTCAGGCCAATTTTTCATTTGTTATGAGTTTTAGGAAATTTCTCAGAACGTCTTCCATTATTATTGAAGGATTCTATGGTAGTTACTAGGCCTACATATGCTGATTGTCATTGTTTAGAAGTGAAACGTGTACAAACACGCTTTTGCCCCCAACTGATATGGGCCTGGAAATCCCTGAGCGACTGATGGAAGTTTTAAATGCCATTACCTGCTGCTCATTACGGATGCGCTTTTCTTTGCAATTTTAATGTCTTCTCGTTAGCCACTTTTCGCAAAATGCCTTGGGGAGATAGAGCAAATCGTTTCCACAAATGGTCGTCCATAAAGGGCGTCCAATGTTGAGAGGGGTTCACAAAAATCGGTTGATCTTGTACTTCAGGGGTTATCTATCATTAATGTTGATAATGTTGTTAGAATTGTTCAATTATTCATTTTATGTTTGTGTTTATCACTATATGTATTTTTAACTAAACTTGAGGGAATTGTTGATAAATTTGTCAGATAATGTATGTAATTGTAGTTAAAATTACATAGTCATAAACAGAAACATAACACAAATTTTAACAAAATTATCAACATCGGTTATAGGTAACCTTCTCACATACAATTGTGTACGTTTTGTTCAGCTATTCATGTAATTGTGTACATGTATTTATCACTACATGTGATTTTAGTTTAACTTCATCAATTTGTAATTTTAACCAAAATTACATATGGTTATAAACACAGTCACCTTGTACACTGTATGTTTGTATAATTTACATTTTAATTAAAATTACATATATGCACATGAAGCACCCGTTTAAGAATCACTCCCTTAAATACCTCATTTATTTGTCGTTTTTTTCATTTTAATAACCTGCTTAAACACGTCATTTGAGTCATTCTTACCTACACAACAACCCTCATAAATGACATTTTAATAATGCATAATTTATTTGGACAAAAATGACCTCATTTTCGCTGGGAAAAAAGTCAAACAACAATGTCTTACTTCCTCCATCATACATGTATGTTGTCCTATATTAATTGACATCAAATCAGGGCTCCCACAAAATTTGGGAAGTCTGGAAAACGTTAGGGTATTTGTTGACTCATTTAGCGAATCATTTTCCCCTAGTGTTCCAATAATAATATTTCTAAGCAAATTTTATTTGCCAAAATCTATGATTTATAATCTCGGTTGTATTTTTTTTTGTCTAAAACGTTCCATTACTATATATATTAGGCCTATATGCATGTATAGAGAAATATAGGTTAAAACTTGATTAACTCTATCGGTCATCATCTTAGTCTACTAATTTAAAACATTAGTTATATTCAAAGCCAAGTTCTGTTTACTTATTATTGGTCTATTGGGAATCTTACAGGTCGGAGAAAAATAATTGTTTACCTGGGAAACTCAGGTAATTTTATTTGATTAAAGCGGTGGAAAACCTGTAGAATCTCTTTTAAAATAATGGCTCATTTCCTAACAACATGACGCCAAAATTAAATATTAATGACGTATAATTTAGGGCATTAGTATGAAAAAATCAACACTCGTTCCAGTATAGAATAGTTTATGCATGTATCATCAGTTTAAACCCTCCCACCCCCAGTAATTTAGTCGTCTGGGGGTAATACTGATGGAATGAGGTTGGAATTCTGACGAATTTTTTCAAAGCGTTTGAACGTAAATGTGCATTCATACAGTCTACCGTTGACTTCTTTTGCGGCAAGGCCTTTTTCAGTCGCACCTCAAATATCTACATACCAGATGTTTTGGTTCGAAATCGGAATTTCGTAAGTATCTGACAGGCAAATCTGGCCTGTAGACAAATTTGATCATGATTCATGAGTCTACCACCAAGAGGCAGACTTCCGTTATGCCTTACTACACACCCTGTAATCAGGAATGGCTGACGGCGTTAAGCGTTTCAGTGTTTCTGAAGTTCTAATTGAAGGTACAGATCGTTTTATTCGTTCGGGCGACCCAAATGGCGCTGGTGCGGAACCGAACGACCCGGGTGTGCCTTCCTTAGCATTGTTATCCAGCAGGCTTTCGACGTCAGCCTCGTAAATGATTAACTCGCAGCCAGATTGGTTTATTTTATGCTGCTGGAGAGAGTTGAGAGAGTGAGTACAATGCTGCCGATTCCATTGTCGAGACGCCCTCTAGGGCCCGTTTTCAATTTCTTCGCCCATTTTTGCGAAACTTGCCGGCAAATTGCGCTCCGCGGAGGCATGAGTAAGCCAAGTGTGTTACCAACGCGAGTTTGTGTAAGTAAAGACTACAGTTTAAGTGGATCAAAAGCGATCCTTTCCTGATGCTGCCTGCTAGGCCTTTCCCTTTGGAATTTCAGTTACACAAACGGCCGCCGCACGACACTGGCGCTGGTGAGCTCGGCGTTCCAATTTCATATTCTATTTTCAAAACGCAGTTTGTTTTAAAGAAATACAAATCTGTTGGACTGCAAACAATTCATTTCAGATATTCAGTATCTGGGAATGAAATCCCTACTTAATGAATCTTTAATGATCTTGGTACCGGAAACTAACCAAGAAATTCAGAGCGGCTCAAGGTAGGGATGGTTAGTAAGCATTTGTTGAAGTGTTTCGAAGAATAGCGAAGTGCAGGAAAATTACAGTATTTGGTCGTTTTTAAGCTTCCTTATTTGTGATTAACAAAAGCACTAAGATGTCCTATCCAAGGCCTAAAGCCTGTCCACAAGTAGAATTGAACTGAGCCATAATCAGCTTATAGATCACGTCTTCCAAGCTCAGGCATAGAGAAAGCCCATGGACATGTGTTATGATGTCCTGGCATGGCATGAATAATCAAAAACAGGTTCTTACGTTCTATTGGTGATTTTAAATTCCAGTTTTGGACAGACTAGTTGCTGTTAAAACTGAAATACATTAGTTCTCAATGCCCAACATACATGTACAGCATTTCTTTTTATCAAATATGGAAATGTGCGCCATTCCCTGATACCGTCTATGCACTGTTGATGCTTAATAACGGTAAATAACCTTCATAATGTAAGAGGCCTCGACTTTTTTTAGTCTCCTTTTGATCCCTACCCCTAGTTAAGTCTGTTCAAAACTAGAATTATGGCCTACCAACTCAAAACCAATCAGATGTCCAATATACAAAAAAGCAGTACCGTGCTAAGCGGATGGAAATTGAGTCATGCGACGGTAAATATTAATCTCAAAACAGGCCCTTTTGTCTATTGTTCCATTTGAGTTCTACCCATATTCTAGTTTTGAACAGATTTAGTCCTTTATCGGCCGAATTGGACATCATTTAATTTATTTAGACAAGAATGTCCAATTATTATCCTAGTTTTGTGCCTCCCCTCCTCCAATTTTGGATCTCCTTTATGAACGACCCGTTATTTTCATATCGGATCATTCGTGCTGAAATTTGTATGTACAGTGTATATATTTCCGAAATGAAAAACGTCTGTACTACATTGTACACCAAAATTTTCGCATGAAGCTAATGATGTTTTTTTCTTTCTCTCGCTTTGCATACGGTGAACACTGTATCTCTTTTATCTGGCTTCTTTCCTATTCTTATTAAATGCATTATGCATTTTTCTTTTCACGGTAAGAAGCGCAACCCACTTCCGAAATACAGCTTCAAGAAAAAATAAAAAAAACAGGCACAGTAAATGAAAATGTCTTTCACGCGAAATTCGTGTGTCTGGTGGAAATAACATTTAATTCAATCCTTGAGTTTTCAACTTACTGATAAGTTAGAAACATCATCATCATCATCATCATCTTCATGCTCTTTATTATTTACGGAAACATCTCGTGACAGCCATATGCTTTATTATCAGTTTCAAAGTTGCTGCTTAAGCATGAAGAAACCTTGTAACCGATATTTTATTTAAAACATTAAATGTGCACGTTTGTTTTAGTTTTAGAATCGTATAAAAAATCGAAGCCGCACCTTAAAGGCATTGAAAATAACTCCTTTTAACGTTTATTAGTGAATTTTTTTCATATTAATTCTAACAAATTTGATGGATTTCCCTGGAGGAAAGATCAGCACATGGTTAGCCTACAGCATCAGTACATGTACTGTTTTTTGGGATTACTCATCTGTAATGATCAGCATAGATAAGTCAGTGCAACGTACCAGTACATAAAAATCAGGAATCTTGGGAAGCGAACCCACTACCATCGACTTGCGAGTCCATCACACTACTGTCTCGGCTATCCCGGAATGTTGAGTACGAAGTACTGGTATCAGTACTATTTTATAATGTTCCATACTGATCTTTTCTCCAGGGTTGTGACCTTGAATTGACCTGGATTTGTAACTCATGGAGGTCACATATTTTTGCACTTTCCAAATTTGACTAAATATCACATCTACAAGCTGTGGCCGCCTGACTTAATTTCTTTATTATCTTTACTGCTGCAATATTTAAGAATAATAATAACTTAGTTCTGGTGCTTATCTCTTCTAGGATATCCGGATTGCATCAAGCCGCCCTGATAGGAAGTGCAAATATTTTGACAATTTTACTGGAGAGTGGCGCTTTCGCTGACATAAAAGACAATAACGGTGAGTAAGCAGAGCAGACTTTGCTTAAATGTTTCCCCGTGGACATCTGCAGGCATGCAGCGCCCACTATACGTTGCCAGAATGCACGGTTTTACTATTAAGACCGACGGAAAGGATGTTCATCATGCAAAAAAAATACTCGTACATTTTTGCTTCGAATACTTGTTATAATTCAAAATATATTTTTTCATGTGTAGAATGGGTCGTCCACTAGGGTGTCCGTTGTTTTATCACTTCAAAACTTCCTGGTTATTTATTAAAAATGTAATCAATTAGAAAAAAAAACTTATGCTACCCGGAATACACGTTTGTGCTGCTGGGAAGACACTTTTAAGGCGGTCGTTTAACTTTTTTCACCCAAATAATTTAATGTTTTAAACATAATGTAAACGGGACCCCAGTCGAACAGAATTCTTATTGACTTCCGGTTTCTTTTGCAGGTATGAGGCCGATCCACTATGCATCATGGCAAGGGAAGGCCGATTTAGTGAACGTCCTCTTGCAGTGGGGCTCTTCGGTGAACGAGCAAGCGAACGAAGGTGAAGCGCCATTGCACTTAGCCTGCCAGCACGGCCATCTTGATGTGGTATGTACTCTTGAAAACATTGGATTGTCAGGGAAGTAGGAACGGCCTGGGAAAACCGGGGAAATTTCAAATTTCCAAGTAAAAGACAAGACAATTTAAATCAGATAAAATACCTGTTTCAATTACAGCAACCTCAAATGATTAACTGTTTATGTTACTGCTCAAAACAGTTTCTTAACTAGTCACACTAAAGCAATAATAGGAAATTCCGCCACTTTCCCAAGAACCTTTTCAACTTTTGAAATAATAAATCAACATAAATTTGTTTCCATTTTATTCTTTAAACAACTTTAATAAAGTCATAGAAGTTGAGAATATTATTTTGATGGGAATCCTGACTTGTTTTAAAGAGTCAGAAAAAGGAACGATGCTTGACCAACAACGTCCTCAAATGATGTTATTTGAGTACGTAAAATGACCAATGCCATTTGTATTACATTTTGACGTCATGTCATATGAAAGTGGACATCATTAAGATTGAATACGTCACCTTTTTTAAGTGAAATTTTTGATGGTCGTTCTTTGTGGACGACCCCTTATCGATCTGCTTCCTGCTATTGATACGAAATATTGTTCAACTATAAACATGCACGTCAACATGAAGTGTGTGCCGAGTATTTCCCCCTTCATGACCTCGGATGAAAATATTGGGCAGTTTTTGTGTAGAATAAGTAGTTTAGCTTTATGAAAGTAAAATTCCGCAGTAAAATTTCAATTTTAGTTAAGAGATGCTTTAAATTGACTCATTTTTGCTTCAAACAATTTAATTGCTACATTTATTTTTTCCGTGTAGAATTGGTTATCCGCTGTATCCGAGGTTTTTTTTTATATTTTTCAAATTGGAATTTTCACGTTTATTTAATCTTTTTGTATAAGTAAACTGAATATTTTCCAAGTATAAAATATAGCTCATACCCTAGTGGACGGAATAAATTCTATATTAAGTATTTAAAGGTGAAAATGTATACGTTTTCTGCACGGTGAGCAACCTTTAGGGCCGACCTTAAAATTGTATTTGAAATTGGCCACAGAATATTGTCTCCTGGGATTATCCTCCTTTGCTCGCAAGCAACCAAATTCATCCATCGAATTTAATTAATAATTTGCGTTATAATAATAAAGATGGCGCCAAAGAGTAAGCTCAACTAAGTATTCAAGCCTTAGGCTCATGAGCTCTTAAACCTCATTTGGCTTGAATTTTCCTGAACTACCAGGGTGACGTTGACGTTGACCGGTTGTGACAGCTGACTCATCGTTTAGTCGCGCCTCGTTGTTTTGACATTCAACACGATGATGGATCAGAGGCACGCATCCTAGGTTCGAGTCCCCCTCTGTACCAATTTTTTTTATTTTTGAGGGGAGGGGGGAGTAGAAATCTCCCTAATCTTATTGGTATTTGACTACCCTATAGTATCGCATTAAAGAGCATGTGTAGGCAATCATGCTGCTGATGATGATGATGATGCCTTGGCATTTGTAAACCTTCTTTTCGCTTTTCATTTTCTCCCATCTTCAGCAGCTCTCTTTTCCCCTCTCATTCTCCCCTGTTTTCTCCCATTAAGGCAATCTTCAATTATTTTCTTCTTTCTTCTTTATTGCACAACCCCCTTCGCAATATCCATCGGTGCAACTTTTAATGATCGATGTGCCGCTGTCTAGGTCGCAGCTTGACGTTTCGGACCTCCGTTTATGGGCGCCCCTCGCGGTCGCATTTGTCCAATTGCAATTAGAAATGGTGGAGATTCACCCCTTGGAATTGCACTTGTACTAAACCTCTGGCACGACTCACAACGCGTTAGAAAATCGAAATGTCGTGGTACATATGTGTTTGACATCGTAGCTAATGCTACCAGATTTACTTCGTAGAAATTGAATGTCATTTAAATTTCGGAAATGCTAATGAAAACACGAAGTTGTAGCCTGTTCAAAACTAGAATATACTAGGAATTCAAATGGACCAATGAAAGAACCTGCTTTGCGATTTGATCCTTCCTGTCCCATTGGTGGAGTGGTGGAAGCCATAATCTATAAGCCGAAAAGCTCTGATTAGTTCTGGCTCAATGTATTCTAGTTTTGAACAACCTAGAGGTGTTTTTTTTGTATAATTTATTTTAACATTAACTTGCTCTGAGACATTGATAACTGCTCTGTTTATTTATAACAAATTAAATTGTTAACTCGATTTTGAAATTTGGGTTAAAAAAACCTTCATGACCGCAATAGAAGGGGCTTCTTTGCAACGCACTGCTGTATAACGTTGCTTTTCGAATTAACTTTTAAATAATTAAACGGGACATTATGAAAGTGTAAAACATAACGGAGAACCTAGTAAAGGATCAGTTTTAGACTGGTTAAAATAAATTCAGCAATTATAATAAGTATCTGAAGCAAAAATGTTTAATTGTTTTGAATGATGTGCATCCTTTTGGCTCATCCTTAAATCCTGAAAAGACACCCAGCATCTTCCATATTAAAAACTTTCCCAAGTGATGCATTCTGAAAAAAATATAGGCATGTGGGGTTAGCATATTTTTTTAAATGATCAGATTTGACCGATTCAGAATCATTAATAAAATTGAACGCATAATATCGCGTTAATGATGGCTAATTTGACTTTAATGATACCAATTGATATCCAAAATTCTGAGAAAGTGATTTTACCCATTTTCCTTAGTTCAACATCCCCGAATTCTGCCTTCTGAATTCTGGTCATCTTCATTTCCTGGTGTTTTTCCTCCCCTCTTTATTTTCTTTTCCCATGCCATTCTCTCGTACTACGTTTGTCGTTCCTTCTGTTTTGTTGACCGAAATTACGCTAAGACCCTTTTTTTTGCCCACGTTTGGCGAAACACATTGTCAACATTGGACACTCGAATGCCCACCATGTTTGACCCATTGTTTGCGCGAAGTTTGCAGTCCCTATTCGAAGAAACGCTTTTTGATTAGGGTCACTATTGATGCTGACCAGTGTCCGAGCTGACCCCTCGCTAATTGCCTGGCCTTAATCTATTGATTCGTATTTCTTGGGTTTTGGAAATGCCATCTGGTGAGCTATCGATGAAACGTGCCTCCAGAACAAGTCATAATTGAAGTGTGCCATACCATAAGGTCGTAATTAAGTGCCGAAAACCCCAAAATAGTTTTTTTTCCGGCTTAATACATTGTAAGAGCCATTCCCCACCTGCTTTAGTGGTGAGAAAGCAATTGGGTCACCCCCTTAAGGCCTTGCTCCTGTACCACCAATACAACGTAATGCTAATTCGAAACATCAGTATGTAGTAGTTAATACTTGACTATTTATTGATTGGAGGGGCACTAAAAATTATAGATATTCAAATGAAAAATGATAAATATTGGATATTGGAATTTCGCACCAACTCCCCGATGTAATAACTCCCAATAACCTCCTCTTATTCCCGTTTTCTAATCCTGAGCGCGGGCTTGAAAGCAAACCTTGGTAAGGTGAACATGAATAAATATTATTCAACTTGAGGTCCATGGATTTTGAAAAAAACGTGTTTCAGAAGCGAATTTTTAATACCTGAAAAGTTCGCTTTTAGTACTTGATGCCGTTTGGTTTGACACAATGAATTGTGAACTGTGTGAGCTTTAGTTACAGTAAGTGATGCTGACTAAATTCTTGATTATTGTTTTTTTAATTTCATTTCAGACTTGTGAGCTTTTGCGGCACCACGCTAGTCCTTCCATTTACAATAACCAACGCAAAACGCCGTTAGATTTGGCGTGTGAATTCGGCCGACATCAGGTAAGATCTCTTGATGCCTTTCGTATTTTTCTTGCAGTTTGTCCCTAGTTGGAGTTATCTGGCACACTCCTGAACGTTCCTGAAAACCGTTCTAATCGCATCTTGTTCTGTTCGAAACATTTCGACAAAATGGCGGCCGTCACTTGGCCGAATTACAACAATTCCCTTAATTTTGTAAAGTGTTTTCGATAAAAAAAAAGCAAAATGTGTCGAGGATTAAAACGGCGTTAATTACGCGAGAGTGTAAAGGAGTGCTAAGTGGGTTGCACGAAGTGGCGATTAGTTGAGGATGGGTCCTCGCAATCTGTCCCCTTTTGATTAAACCGCTGAAGGAGTTTTCGTCGTTTTGCAATTAGTAGGTGATCTTTTTAAAGCGTTTTCTGAAATTAACTCGGTCGTTAAACGTCGGATAATGACCGTCTTCAGTTTATCGCCAGCGCATTAAATGACAGGATCGCAGGTTGGGAACCGTCGTTAAACTTTGTCCACTCTTTGGTGGACTCTCTGCCCGCATTCCTCCTCCGTTTTAATGGAGTTTTATCGGCCGAAATGGTCGTTTTTAACTAGCGCTAATCCAGAAGTTAATTACGCGACTTAATTCGCCCACGCTGTTAAATGTAGATTTCGAAAATCAAACTTGTCTTCGGGCAATCTTAAGCCGCTTTAAGTACCCATCATCGGTGCCGAAATTTAGATAGCAAGTCGTTCTTTTTTTACGTAAAGATAGAAACGTTTCAAGACGTCTAAGGTTCGCATCGATTTTATATTGATTGGCTGGTTTTTATAACAAACAATTAAATTTTGACATATTAATCGACTTGTTTTCAACCCCAGAAGCACGTTCACGCTTGGGTACCTTGAATTGCCTTATAATTTCACTGATTAGGGCGAATTGTCACAGACAGGCACTTCGGGCTAGCAACTGATATTTTTGTGCAAAATTGAAATTATCTGCTTTTTTAAATGTGTCAGGCTGAATTAGCTGTCATATTCAGGGTGGCTACAAGTCATTGGAACAATCATTAAAGTATACTGACTTAATATTCATGGGTTTGGTTTGATCATTGAACAGTTTAAGAAAATACCAAAAATGTTTTACGAAACAGTTTAATGATGTCAAAAAATGATCAAATTTTAAAACTAACTGTATTATTAAGTCTTTGAATCCTGTAATCATCTTGGTATTGTGGGTAGAAAAGAAACGAACGAAATAAAAAATATAACAACAGGAAGTTATTTATTTATAAAGTTTTTTTTAAAAAAATGTTATTCAATATTATAGTACTTTAAAAATGAGCTAAGATAAAGTGCAGCTTTAATGATTTCAAATTGCCTTAATAATGAGCTTCTGTTTCTTCAGAGCAAAGCACTGGCCAGACGCATGCCTTGCTTAGAAATGACCGCTGGTCAATTGCCAAATTAGCACTCGCCAAATCCTCCTTTCTTCGTTAGTTTTAATAAAACCAGCACACATTTTTTACTCGACCTATAAGTGCCAAAAGTGACAGGCGACGATCAACGTGCCATAATTGACCAAATTGGATTTCTCCATCTCTCTTTTTACAGATAGTCGAAATGCTCTTGTCCAGCAATAAATGTTGTTCAATTTTGGAGGAGAGTCCGGACGACACGGCCGACAATGACCGGACAACCTGCCTACACCTGGCCGCCAAGAACGGACACACAGAAATCATTAGGTAAGGGGTCGTCCATGAATGACGCCCGAGGTTGGAGGGCACAGATTGGGCACATCATATGTAGATGGACCTTAAAAATCATTGAAAATGAATGAATACTGCATATAAAAAAAACATGGAACAAGTTGGTCGATTTTTTACATTAACTTGATCCGTTCCCAAATTGACTCGAAGAGTCTCTTGTTTGCTATCCTTCAACACTTTAGAAACCTTTTTTTCAAAAAAAAAATTAAAAGTCGAAGCAAATTTCTCAGCTGTTTCGTGCGGCATTCCTGGGTGAGTGGGTGCGATTACCAGCGGGGCTTAAGACGCTTCGACTAATGGGGATTTCGTGCGGTTTTTACGACTTGTTTCCAGTTTTATTGCAGTAAGAATCGTAGAAATGAAAGACAACCCGAGCTGCGACTGAGAGATTCGCTCAAATTCCCCATATGTTAGCGGAGCTAATTTTACAATTTTTCACCCCATTGAACTGAAGGTTTAGCTTCAAAATTCGCTGCTGATGGTTCCGAAAAAATACATTAGTCTGCATTTATGTACATATATATAATATATTATAGGGTTATGAAACAGGGTGTTTTGTTAACGACCTATTTATGACAACTGGTTCATTCGTACACACAGAAATTCTGAACTTGGAAGTGGATTTTCAGTATGTGATATTTTAGTCCCAATGCAGTTTCTGGAGATTACAAGGGAAAACAACTTAATTCAATGAAAGAAAATGTTAATGGGAAATTCAGTAGTGAAATAAAATTTACATTTTTTTTTGTAATAAGCAGTTGTATTTTACCAGTAAAAATGGTTCAAAAATGAATTACGGGCTTTAGCATTGGTGTCAGCGGCGCCATCTAACGGCAACTTGAGACAACTATCGTTTATTTGGAACCTATAAAAATGTTCTAGTGATTTGAACACAGGAAATGGAAATATAACCTAGTGGAAAATCGCCCATTTTTTAGTTTTATTATTGTTATTATTTTCTTTTTTTTGTTGGTTTTATCGTCCATATCGTTTTTCGCTGAATTCTCCATCTGAGCGTTGGAAATGAAGGCAAATTCGGCCACTGGTTTCTAACGGGTACATCAGACAAGCGGCGACGGTGTTTCAGGTAGCCTACTTGACCAAATTTGGGCAAATCTCGCCAAATTCTGGCCCGCCAGTGGCGCCCTCTCACCCGTCCCAAAATGAGGTCTATGCGTGACCGGATTTTTTTTTTTGTTCTTTGAATTCGGTATCCTCGTTAGGCCTAAATCTGGATAAATCAAGATATTTTTTTCTTCTTTCCTACGGCGTGTCTCTCTCATTCTCGCATAATTGGAACTCGTTAACGCGCTTTTATTTCACTCACAATATAAACAGGATTAAGTAACGGAGGCCCCATGCGCAACACACAAAAAAACTCCGTTTTGTTTCTGCGCCACGTTAAATCTGGCGATTTGCTTTGAATTCGATTCGTGGCTCAATACGATACAACTTTAGAGTGGCGCTTTTTTTCTCTGATTAGCCAAGCGAGTTATTTGAGTGACACGATTTCGAATAGTTGAAACGATGGCCAGTTGCACCAAACACTTTATAAGTAGCTGGAAGCTGGCAATAGTTATCGACGTTCGTCTGTCCAGGTGCGATGGGCTTTAATTTGACATTCGACGTCCAGGTTTAAGTATCTAAGATCAACGTCCATAGGCCTACTGAAAAGAAATAATTAATGTAATTGCAATGCATGCTCAAATGCATTCAAATTGAGACATATTATTTAAAATTAGTTTCAATGTGCATTTCAAAATGCATTGATGAGTATATTTTTTTAAAAAAAGGTATTGATGATTGCATATCAAAGTGCATTGATTAAATATTGTCTGTAAACATTTCGTTTACCTTGTGTGCGTGTTAGTGCTCTAGATAAAACAAATTAATCACAGTTTGTAAGTTTGTCAGGATGCTAATCCTTGAACGTTTGTATGAATCCTAGGGGATTCCCACCATGCAAACAAATGCACATTTTCGATTCAATTCAACTCAGTACCTTACTAGCAGCAAGTGGTACGCTATGTAGTAAGGGGTGTAATCCATCAACCCACATTTAGCAATTATAATGAGCATCCTTTTGGCTCATCCTTAATCCATCGGATTAAGCAGTCTCAGTAATTGGTCCAACTGTGCGTCAGCAGGATGCATGTGGTTTTTTTTAAAAATTGTATGTATATATTTATTTTTGGGAGGAGTTATTAATAGCGTAACATTGCTCTTTTTTTGTATACCTCCGTTTTTCTTTTTAATTAATAATGTAACACTTTTATGCTTGCAGGTTATTATTAAAACATGGGATTGATATAAACCGGTCCACGTTACGCGGAACTTGTTTACACGAGGCGGCGTTGCACGGCAGGTTTGAAGTCGTCAAGATTTTATTGGAGGTATGGCTTATAAAAAAAGATCGATATTTAATCTTTTACTTTGAGATGGGGTGGGTAACGTGGCGCCATCTATCGAAGGTGAAGCGAAACTCGTCTTGATTTTGTGTGTGTGTGTACTTCTCGAGTTGCATTTAGCTAGCGAGAGATGGCGCTGGCTTGTTCGTTTCTGGCAATCTTTTTCCACCCATTGATTTGTAAGCAACGGTTTTAATATTTCGCAAAATTCATGGACGTCCCTACGAACTACAATGGCTTTAACTCAAGTGAGGTTGCTATGAAGTAACACTATTTGAGTGTGGAATATTGATTGCTGCGTGAACTACAATGCCAGCGGTGTCATTTCGCTTTTGTTCAGTTCGTTCTCTGACCAGTGGCCATATTCGGCTCACGTGGCCTGCTGGTGTAACACAATTAACGTCAATTAACGCCAAAATTAGCTTCGCTGGAAATCATTCAAATTCTCCCCTTTTCGGTTCCTGTGGAGCGAAACGTTGCTCATTGTTTAATATTGTTGACTCATGTGTGCGTTGGTAAATTTATGCCAGAGCATTTCGTGTTGCCTGAGATTATGTTGGTGGCTGAAAGACTTTCTGGTTGTTCACCAAAGATTCCCAATTAATGACATGGAAATCCTAGAATTGAATTGTCAGGGAAGTGAAAATAAGCTGCAAAAGTCAGGAGCATTTTTATCAGCTAAAATTCCAGCCATAAATTGTCATAATCTCAATTGATTAATTGTTTATCGAAACTGCTCAAAAGAGGCCGTATAATAAGGAAAACCTCAATTTTTACCTTAGCACACACACTTTTATCTTTTGAAATAACGAATAAAAATAGCAGTAATTGGTAAATTTAGTTTCCATTCTAGTCTGCAATTATTATTTTTTGATAAAGTAAGAGAATTTTTTTTCCAAAAACCTGGAAAAGACAGGAAAGTTGGCCATTTCATTTCAGTGGGAACCCTGTATAAAAAAATATAAAATACAACGTTGTTCTTTAAAATAATAACGGTGGGATAATCGATGACATATTTGTCTATCGAAACTACAGATAAATGAATGCAGACCTCATATTATTTCTTTTCATATTTCTTCTATGTTTCTTTTATCTATTAAATATATAAACTAGCAAGGTTTATAAAATTTAACATCTCTTAGTTTTAAACAAATTTGAAAACTTGGTGAATTCGGAAATCGATTTTTTAATGTGTTTCTTTCACTCTTTCTTAACGCTGGGAAAAAGGGATTAATTAAAACGTGTGACACCATTGATTTCCCCCCTCTTTCTTTTCTTTCATCCTAAATTATAAAAATTCATTAACTGTTTCATTACGGCATAGAAACCCATTTTGAAACAAAAGAGGCGTTGCCGACCCTGCCGAGGGGGGTTGCGAAGGAGCTTAATCAAGACCCATTAGACAATTTTTTTCAGTAAAGGGTGTCTCTCTTAATGGCCGCTATAATTTTAACTAGAGAAAACATAAATCCATTAAATGAAGCGTCAAATTTGCTCGGCCTCTTAATTGGGTGATCAGAAATGATTGAAAGAATGTGAACAATCTAAATCAAATTCAACCTCCCCCTTCCCCTGCCCCTTAAATATTGGCAGCTATGGTGATTCAGACGGCATGCAGCGCCATCCATCGCCTGGAACTGGTAACATTGCTCATTTTCGAACCAACAGTTTTATGTCCAATGCGCCGTTGTATTTCATTTCTGAAGAATATGAAGCTTGTAGTTAGCAGAGTAACGAGGCCTGAACAAAATATAAAGTGGCCGTAAAAGCGAGGTTTTTGGCCCCTGAGTAAGCAAAGCAGGTCTTGGACCAACGAGTAACAAGTAGCTTTTAAATTGCTGGTTACACGCGATGCGCGTGGAAAAGGCGCCTTCAAGTAAATAATGGCCGCCATAAATTTTCGAATAAATGAAAAATTTGCTCGCCTGAAATTGAATACACCTCGGCGAATTTCCATACTCGGTGGATTAAGGAGTTGCAAAGAGAACTGCGATGAAAGCATCAAAAACATCTTGGGAGGAAAGCAGCCTTTCTTCGTTCCTCGGCCAAATGGGGGTACCAATTGTCTGGTTTTGTAGAACGCTTTAGTTTTTCTTCCATCCCGGCAGGTGGCGCTGTGTGCGTGATGCGCGTGCCAAGCAGGTCGGCGTTCTTACCAATTTACGAGCGTGTTGCTGTGCGTCAATGGCCGTTTAGCTTCTTGCTCGCTGGGCACGATCGGTCTTGAGGGTCGCTAAATTGCTTTTTCACTTAAAAAAAAAGCATTTGTGTGGGATCTTCTCTCTGATCATGAAACGAATGCAAGACTCAATGTCGTTTTCCGCGCATTTTTTTTCCGCACCCGATTTAACGCTTAATTAGGAAAAATAATCTCAACCAGTTTATACGATTGAAGTTCATTCATCATAATGTTGTAATGGAATGTTTTCGGTTATGGTTACTGTAGTCTGTTCAAAACTATCAAAAAGGCCGATTGAATGAAAGTGCCTGTTTTGCGATTAATTTTTTCTGTTCCATGAACCCATTTGCCATTCGGGAATTTCCATATTCTTGGAAAACGTTTCAAATTTAAAAGCTATTGTGTGTAAATAAGAAAACCTGTTCCATAACAATTGCCAAGAAAATACTGTAACAGGTCTCCAGACTAAACATAAATTGAGAGATTATAAAATAAAAGTTATTGCCCTACCTTCCCCCCCAAAAAAATTATCTCCACCCTTAATTTTGGGCTGCCCCTTTATGAAATCTTGGAATTTAAAAAAATAACTTTAACAAATCTAATAAGTATTTGAAGCAAAAATTAAAAATGTGTCAGGTGGCAAATGAATTATCTAATAAGTAAATTTAAAAACACCCGTTTTCCACCGTTTTCGGTGGTCGCATAACGGGTTTTTTCCGAGCTCATATAATATGTTTTTATAAATTTACGATGCATGTTCAACTTATAAAATTAACTCAAACCCCGTGGACGACGGAAAATAAATTGAGCAATTATGTGTCAGTTTGTGAACGAAGGCATCCTTTTGGCTCAGCCTTAATGGAATTAAGTTTATTTGGATGTTCGTGGAGAATTTTCAGCTCGAAATCAGAGTTATCTAAGGAAGATCTTCGTTTATGAACGCTGCTTTCTCACCGAGGCCGAATCCTAATCCCGTCAGCGAATAAACAGAAATAAAAGGCAAACTAAGGCTAAAAGAGCGTTAAGTACGGCATCGAGGGAGCTTCGTTGTAAATTTGGTTAATTGCGCTCTTCACGCTTTGCCTTGCCAGGCATAAGTCATGCATCCCCCCCCTCCTCCCCGAGTGGGATATAAAAATATTTCGTGACGAGTTCTTCGGGCATTATAAATTCCCTTCCCATAGGAACGGTAACGACATTAAAACGTTTCTCATTTTTACAAGGCAGGAAAACGTAATTAATTTCATTTCCCGCCGCGCTTATTTATACACTCCATTTTCTTATCGCATTATTACTTCTCAGGGGCTTGAAAAAGAAAAAGAAAAAAGAAAAAAAAAACTGGCATTTTAGCACGATTTCGGGAAAGTTATATCGGTTTCATTCATCGCTCGCTCCCCGCAGATTCCTAAATAGAAAAATTACAGTTTTATTCGAGGCCGCCATTGGAGCGAATTGAATCGAGGCGGATTTACGAGCTTCTTTATTCGGCTAGAAATCGTGATAAAAGCGCGGACGATATCGAGAAACAAAAGGGGGAAAATCATTAATTAAGACCGTAAAAATCTAGCACTCTTGTTTCGACATTATCTAGCAGCGTGTAGCACAACCTCTTTACGTAGGCCGCCGAACGTATGCCCGGATTATGGGGGTTCTGTTTTCAGCATCTTTAAATTGACGCTTACTCCGAATGGCAACCTTTTTAAGCGTGTTCATCTGCGTGAAGCACGCGAGAACACACCGGAGAACGTTTATAATAGATGGAAATGATATTATTATCTACAAAGCGCAGTTAATGCTTTAAAATTACCTGCAGCTATATGAAGCGGAACAGCTGAACGGGTAAAACGCCAATGGATGCCCAAAGAACGTTCTACGCAATGGAACGTAACGCTGCATGCCAAAAGGCTGGCGTCCATAGCAACGCAAGTGGCAAATGACTGAACCGTGTATAAGTTCATATATTGGCATCGTTATACAGGCTCCTTCAGATATGACATGATAAACCGCATACATGACCACGTAAAGAAAATGTGTTAAAGGGTCTTATTAGATAAAGCCATGTATGGAAAATAGTCGATTTTCTATTAAGTACAAACTTTTTATCAAGCAAATGTAATATGTGCTAATACAGTCGAACCTCGATAACTCGACTTACTATAAGTCGAATAATCCGCTAACGCGAACTTTTAATCAAGTCCCGAATCATTTCTATACTTTTCTTTAAAAAAACTGTCTCGATAACGAAGTCGAAGATTTTGTGATCGATTTCCCCGGTAAAAGGGGACTTTGTGACTTTTTGTGACTAAAAAGGTGACTTTGTGAATACCAACAAACTTAAAAAATGCAAACAACAAGAAATAACTGCTTTTTTCAAATGAGATTTACATGGTTGTTTACATTAGTTACATTGTTGTGGCTATTAAAAAATTAAAATGCATACAACTATAGTATTATGGCACATATCAAACCATTTAAACCAAGTCGACCCATCTTAAGTGCCAGTAGAGAGGAATGGGAGGTAATTTCGATAATTCGAACTTCGTATAAGTCGAATATTTTTGGGGGTCCCCTGGGACTTCGAATTATCGAGGTTCGACTGTATAAATAAACTGTCAACTTTAATACCAGTTACTGGATTATATTTAACAGGCATGGACGTAGGGATATATATGACTATATCTGCAACTATGTTACATGTATATAAGACTGTAACAATACATATGGATATGTATGTGTGTGAGTTTTTCGGACTTCTATACCGATACCGTACATGATAGGTCATTTGTAGCCAATTTCTGGTATAACCATTTATGGAATAACTTATATGCTGTGTTCATGTATGACCTATACTTAATTCACTAATAAAAATCAAAGGAAATCTCATTACTGCGCAATTTCCTTAAGCAAATGAATTGCATACCAATAGACATGTAAATTAAACTTTACTTTGGGAAATACAAGTTACTGCATGTGAGAATGCATGTCATAAGTTATATGCCCTCGAAAAGTCTTTGTTTTACATTGCCAAGCTCTGTTGACACTTAGTGCGTGATAAGTTGAAATAAATCCCGGCACGATCATAGACAGCTTGTGTTAATTGCTAGGGATTTAATAAAGGATAAACATTGACATAATTTGAAATAAATAAATCCAAATTAGGCAAGGCATTTGTTAATTGTGCTCAAATGGGATAAACGTGTTCTACAAGGAAAAAATAGCTGTTTTAAACAGATTTCATTTTCTTTAATATTTAACTATACAGTACGTGGTTATGCAATTTTAAATCACAAATAACAATGTAGAGCATTTTAAACACATTTGTACATAATCCCGTTTTCTGTGAGTGGTTTGAAATATTTAATAAATATTTAATATTGGAAAAAGTGGAAAAATTGTTCAAGGATTTACTCGAGACATGTTTTTATACCTTGATATGTTTACAGATGTGAGATCGCATATAGAATTTACACATCGTTTACCTGAAATGAACATTTTCTTTAATGAAAGATTACAAGTAAGGGTGCCTAAAATTTAAAAAATGACTTTTTTTCTTTATAACACCTTATCATTCATGCTACTTAAAACGGAGTGGTAGCCCTCCATACAAGCTACACTAACGTTCCGTTTCATCTGGCAAGTGTCTCACTGCTATGTTTTAATTAAAGCCATTAATAACTTTTAATATGTTATCATATCCGTATCCGTGCTGCTTTGAGAGTATTATGAGAACGTTATTAAAAGTGGTTTAATCCAACCTCCTATGCTTTCATAGCACGCGGACTGCGTGTGATATTTACCAAACAATAGCTAAAGTGCTTACGGCATTTTCCAACGAATGTCCTTGAAAAGTCCTTGAAAAGAAATTGATTAGAAAATGTCTTTAAAACTCCTGAGCATTGTTAAATAGGCATTATGGCCGATTAATTTTATCACTTGTTTAATCATTAGCTTTTGGAGACTACTCAAATTATTTTACAAAAAATATATTTCATGTACACTGTATAAGGTATTGATCCAATAAAAATAAAAACAAAATGTTTTTGTTTCCGTAACAACCTCACGTCAGTTTTTATGCATCTGCCTGCCATTAAAATTTAAAAACGAATTAAATGCATAAGTCATAAATTGACAAATTTATGTGAAACGTGTTAAAATGTTTATGCGGATAATGATTCAAACTTTATTTTGAGTACTTGAGAAGCCCTTATTTGAAATTCAGCCTTTATTCAGCTCATTAAAGTCATTGAAAAGTCAAATGATAGAAATTTATCTAATTAAAGTCCTTGATAGTCATTTACGTATCTTTAGAGCTTCCTAATTTTGTAACCTCGGTTTACTTACACAGTTTTGCAAATTTGGAAATTTTAGTTTTGGACAATTCCATGCATAATATATTAATACACTAAAAATGGATTATTACGCTATCAAACTTCTGCCAACGATTCTAGGATATTCTAGGAATTCATTAAAAAAAGAAAAATTCGTTGAATCAAATCCATGTGATGTCCCCATGGTTTTTGGCAGAAGACCATGTCGACGTGTTCCTTGCGTGTTCAAGTGTTCTTTATATGTTTAATCAAGTGTTCAGGCGTTCAAATGTTGACATAGTGTTCTAACTGGTTTTGTTTTCTTTGCTTGCAGAGTGGCGTTGATGCAAATAAACCGAATTCATATGACCAAACTGCCTTAGACATCGCCAAGAAAATCTCTTCCTCCAGGGGATGCAGAGAAATGAAGCAGATGCTCAAAGGTAAGCCCAGCAATTTCGTGTTTTTTTATTTATTTATCATCGAAATTTTCCTTCCGAGCGGGAATTATTTTTTTCCCATTTTTTTATCCGAATAACTCGAGACGCATCTTGCATGGGGGAGAATAATTAAATATTAACGAGGTTCGTATCAACTCAGTTATGCGCAAATTTGTGTGCTTGCTCTGGATGAGATCTGCTTATGAAATTATTTGCGCTGCGAAAATGATGCCATAAAGAAGAATTACACCCCTCCCTTCAACTTATTTTTTTTATTTTATTTATTTTCAAAAGAGGTTTTAGCATAAAATTTGAATAAGACCCGATGTAATCATGTTGAACGTTTCAACATGGCTGCTGGGAAATTGGAGATTGCGTGACATTTCCATGTCTAAAGATTTTTGTAACTTCAGACTCAGCTACCATAAACCTAGCAGGGGCCGTCCATAAAAATCGACAGTCAAAAAGTAGACATTTCGGCACTTGCTCCCTAAAAACGAACAAACAGAAAAACGATAAAAATGAATTTCATAATGCCCCTAATGCAACCCCTAATTAGTTGCTTACTAGGGTCTGAGCTATTTTTTTTTTTTGATAATTTAAAACTATTCCGGTTATCTATAAAAAAATTAAAAGAAACGTTATGACTTAAACCTCCGAAGATGGGCATTTTCACTTTATAAGATTAGCTCTGACCCCAATAAATTCTACAATTATAAGAAGTATTTGAAACAAAAATGTGTTTTGTGGCATGGTGGAGGCCCCTTTTCCTGTCTTGGTGGAAAGGTCAGTTTGTGATTCTCATCATAATCCCTATATAATGTGACTTTTTAGATTACTGATATCAGTATACTTAGTGAGATCACTAAGATAACATTAGTGAGATCACTATATGCATAGATAGGGACGTAGTATTTTTTGGACTACTGATATCAGTATGGTTAGTGATATCACTAAACGTTTTAATTATATCACCACATATCAGTATATTTACTGTATTGATATATACTGGTTTTACCACCAGGGACAATAACGTTTCATTTCTCCCAAAACATGGCGTCAAAATGTAATATGCATGAGGATTTTCTTAGGGTATTTCTCCTCTCGATCATGACATGGTTGCTTTTAATGACGTCATTAAAAGACGCTGTTTTTAATAGATCGTCCTTATGTGACGTTACAAATCTTGAAATTGAAAAACAATGATGTCTATTTATAACACAGGAGGACACCCATCCCCAAAATGACTTTAAGGACGTCATATTTCCGTTCTAGCGATCGTTATTGACATGTTATATGTACGTTATTTATGGATGATCCCTTTTCTTTATTTGTAAACATCCATGCATCAGATATGAAGCTCGACTCATTGGTTTCTTATCTCGGTTCGCATCTGTAGTGTAGCATGTGTTCAATTCTTCTTTCGCATCCTTTAACCTCCCCATTTCCCTTGATCGGTGTTCGTTGCTGGTTGGTCGGTTGAAAGGGTTGACTTTAGGAACGTTATTGATCGCATCCATCGCTTCATCGAAGCAGGTCCTCTTGTGTGTGTGCTTCGGGCGTCGTAATTTGTCTCTGGTCGAACGCTGACATTTTCCGATGTATTATCGAGGCTGATGTTTTTGATCCTGCCTGGATTAAACCTGATTGGCGAAAGAGCCGGAAGTCGACTGCAGTTCGCTGTCAATCTCGATTAGCCAGAAAGATCAGCGTCGATTAACCGGTTCAAAGGCCATTAACCGGTTTAAAAAAATTCCCTGTTGGACATTAGTTATTCGCATCATTTGTCTTCTGTCTGCAAATATTGACATTTGTTTTGAAACAGCATTTATGAAAACGGCTATAAATGCTAATATTTCATTTTTATGCAAAAAAAGTAATACAGCAACTCAGGAAAATTGTCATAGTATTTATCAAGTTTGAAATACTATACAAGGTGTCCCAAACGTCTCTGCTTGTGCCCATTAAATCGAAAATACCTGGAAAAGTCAGGGAAATTTCAAATTTTCATAAAAATATTACCACAATCTCAAATGATTGTTTATGACACTGCTCGAAAGAGGGCGTATCTGTTACGCTTTTCCATAATTTGGGAGTCAAGGAAGTAGGAACAACATGGACAATGTTTAATGCAAATGTTAGGAAAACTTCCGTCTGATAAAATCTCAAATGAGTAGGTACACTTATGCAATAATAGGGAATACCCCTATTTCCAATAATACACTGTCAAATTTTGAAATAATCAATAAAAATAAAGGATCCTTTCATGAAAATAAACATCTTTGATAGTCGGGGAAATTTTTCTAAAATTCTGGAAAAGTCAGGGAAATTCAGAATTAATTTGAGTGGAAACCCTGTAAGATAAAATTTTATGCAGTACATATTTAAGTATTTTTTCGATAATACTTTGCTAATTATTTTTAATTTTTAAATGATTACTTATCCCATCCATGATTAAAGATAAATATGAAAAATAGCTTTCATAACATCTCGCATCCAAGCAGATGGGACCCCACCTGTGCTGGAAATTTAAACTGAAATTATTTAAAATTCGTTTCGCAACCCCAACTGAACAATTTGAAATGTGCAAAATCCCTATTTTCTTCCTTTCAAATGGAATTTTTGAATATGATAATAAATCGCATTGTTCATTTATGTACGTGTAATCGGATTTCGTAGAACTGTGCAGTTGACCTATTGGACACCCTGTACACACATATAAATTCTCCTCTTAATCCTCATCGCATTACTCTTCTGACTCACCCAGTCTTAATTTCCTAATGAGTTGATACGATGACTGACAAAAGCGGTTTTTTCCCAGTTAATCCCTTGCCAAGCAACGTGATTAAATAAACCTTGTGTTTTACGGCGCTTCTGCTTTCGGCTGCTGGATGTTTTTTTTTCTACAGGCTTTTACCTAAGACTTAAAACTGACAACACGGATTAGTGACACGTTAAGGTGTGGTTTAGACACATATGGGCTAGTTTTTCAATTTGTGCCAATTTATGTGTATTTTTCTTTTTTGGTCCAGTTAACGTTCTGTTTTAAGGCAATCAATAAGAGCGACCATTTGTAACTCTTGAATCCTCTGCAGATAAAGACTGGATATGTCTTGATGGGCTGCGTTGTTTACTTAAATCTTATCTTCTTGTACAGTGTGTAAATTTTCATCTCCCATAAAACCAGTCTTCTGTGATTTACGAACCCATTCCCAAACTCCTTTCCCAAATCGATACATCGAACGACCCTCGCGGTAATTTTTTAAATTAATTTATTAATTCCATTTGAGAATTTATCGTCCAGCGCTGCGTTTCGTAATGATTTCATAAAATTGTAATGGCATTTTTGATGTCTTAGCATGACCAGCTTATTGAAATGTACGTATCCATGTTGTAAATATGTTGGGGGAGTGTTTTGGGAGGTGATATCCTAAGGGGACGTCCATAAAATAGCTGAACTTTTGACACTAAACCCATATCTGGTTCTTAACTGTTCTAATTGGATGAGATGGGATGACGTAAAAACAAAGTAGGCTGTCTAAAGGAGGGTTCCCCCATACATGGAAAACCTGGAATTGTCAAAGAAATTGCAGAAACATGGAAAAGTCAGTTAATAGTGTTTTATTTTGTAAAACTATCGGAGATTAAAAAAATAGCAGTATTTCATTTGCTTTCATATAACTTAAAGTAGGCTATCTCCTGGAATAATAAACCATGTGAACATCCGCCTCAAACTGGGACGTGCTTTATGGACGACCCTCGTAAAAAGCCAAATTTTGATAAATGGCTCGACATGGCCTGGGTTTTAGTTTAATACATTTATAATAGATTTGCATATTCATCAGGGGACCTCCCCTTGCGGTTCAGTAATTTAAGTCGCGCGGTTTGTCTTTCCAATTTCCATATTGAAACGCTGAATTTCATGAATGCCAAATGCGTTTTTCCAGCCAGGCGTCTTCACTCTTGACCACTGCTGGGCTGAGCATGCGTGGATCTGTCCAGTTACTCCTTGGGTCTCGACCCTGGTGATGAAGCTCATATCGCTATGGCAATTGGCATTAAAACTCGAAAAATCACCTTATAAACCAGCGCTTATCTACGTTTTTAATAGGTGTTTCATCTGCATTGTAAAAAGCAGCCGATAGATGGCGCTGCATTTGAAATTCGATAAAGAACCTTAAATTCGACTGAAATGAATTTCTTTGCTAGTCCAAACGTTTTAGCATGAAGTATCATAAACGGAAGTGACACCTTTACTCGTCCAAAGAGGATTATGGAGCGAAATTTAAATTGATGTGAGGTTTGGAAAATGGAAAATTTAGGCATCCGTTCGAACGCGTAACCCGATTCGCCTTGAGGATTTGGCGATTGCATTTGCATTTCAATTTCCGCTAATCATCGCTAATTCATGATAACGCCTAGTGGCGACGATCGATTAATTGAAGAGCCGTTACCAACCGTGCCCCAATTGCAGCTCGTGGAAACGTTAACAGCGTTATGTTACGACTTCCGGCCCTGCCTGAGCTAATCAGAAACCATGACCCTCTAAAAGACAGTCCATAAAGTAACTCCATCAAAACGGTCGATTTCCCCCTCCCCATACACACCTACACTGGTAGTGACGTTATGACAATAAGTTTTAATTCATTTTTTTTGAGTTCAAATGCAGATAACTTTAAATCGAATTAAACAATTTGATAGATTTGGACGATGGTCACCTATTGTAACAGACATTTGTAGCAGTGTATGGTCGATCCGGGCGAACTGGACCGATGCACTGGATCAAGTGCAGGAACTCGAAATGGTGCAGCGTGTAGAACTGCTAGATTCGTCACCTGTAAATACCAGCGAGATCAAAACGTTTCACAAATGATCAAGATTTTCTCCAGTGAAAGAGACACTGCGATCAAGACGAAATGGAAACCCGATGCATGGGACTTTTAGAAAGGCTTACTTTGCCTGGGAATACTAATTTGAAGAAACCACCGAGGTGGTAGAACCTTACATTCAAACCCACGTATGGAAATCCGAGCAATCTGTTCGGATCCATACCATTGGTCTTTTATCTTGCATGCCATCTAATGTTGGAATTCTCTTCCAAAGGGCAGCCCTAAGCTAACTGAAATTTGACAATGATGATGTTGACCATCAAGTTGAACAAAAAGATATTTGCTGATAGTTAAGTACCGAGTTGAATTAAGTAATAATAATACCAAAAAAAATAATACCACCCCCTTCAACAGGCATATCTTGGCTGATAGTAGGGTACTGAATTGAACTGAATGATAATAATAATATGGGCTGATGGATTACACCCCTTACCACGTAGCACTCTGATAATTGGGTACTGAATTCGATTGAATAATAACGAATGGCAAATCTTTGCAGATAGTAAGGGCACCGAGTGGAATTGAATTGAATAATAATAATTACAACTTGGGTTGATGGATTCCATCGCCTTCCACATGGCATATCTTTGCTGACAGCAGGGTTTTGAGTTGAATTGAACTGTCACCGCAATGTGATTTTCCCTGAGCGGAGATTGCACCCTGTACCCGTCTCGCGCTAACGAGGCTGGCGAATGGTCCCACGCGCGGACCACGTGACCCTCTTTGGCACGCGAGGCGCATGCGCGGACACGTGCCGCTCTTGTGGGGGAGGAAGCCGAGCTCTTGCTCTCACGTGCGCTGCGCCACGAGTTCTCATTCTCGCCAGTTCCGTCTCGTGCGTCGCTCGCGTGCCAACCTTCCTTCCTTTCTTCCTTGCTTTCCTTCCGCTGACGTCAGGTGGTCGCACGGAACCCATCTTCCCAAGTGGACCTGGTGACCGGTGGTCAAGGGCGTATCGAAAACATCGCATACTGCGCGCACGTTTGGATTAACTTTGTGTTTGGAACAATTAAGTGGTCCGTGGGATCCTTTCGACGGACTTAAGAGGATTGGCATTCGGGATTTTATTTCTCATTTTCGAGGGTTTTTTTCTTGAGTGGCTTTCATCGGTTGCGGGAGCCTAATTCGACTTCTCTGAAGATTCAAACCAATATAAACCAGTCGCCCATCCGAAGTCCAATTACGAAAGGCAAACCGAATTAGAAAAAGTCAGCGATATATAAAAAAAAAGAAAAATACTGAAAAAAGGGATTAAGAGCGCTTAGGAGCGCCTCCAGTGTCACTGCGATTTTGATTTCTTGGATTTTTTTCCCCTTCTCTTTTCTCTGTCTTGAATCACTCCGAAATAAGAAGCCCTTTTCTGTTATTTGGACACCAGGCGTCCTGATAGCAGGTCCTCATCGGGCTTCTGCAGCTCTTCCCCCTGGAGATTTACGTCCTAAAAGCTTCTCCGAGACACTGGTAAGTGCGTCTGCTAAGTCTGCTCGCATGCCAGAAATCCAGATGGGATTTTTTTTCCTTTTAGGTTTTTTTTTGAGATGGGGGTGATCGAGAGGTAACCTGATGATGGATGCGACAGATGGTCTTAAAGCCGTTGATGGTCACTCCATGGAGATGCTCAGTCGTGATTTGGGAGAGCTAGGATGTTAAAATGTGAGGTTTCTCGTGAAAATGCTAATGTTGGGGTTGTTCATAAAGGATGTCACAGGTTGAAGGGTGTGATAGTACTTTAATATGACGTGTTTAGGTCATTTTTGTGTTTGGACGTATTCCTGTTCCATCAGGAGACGTCATTCATTAGTCATTCTATTTCATTGGTCATTTAATTCCAATATAAATTCTATTCTGTTGCAATTTATAAATTCCAATCCATCTCAATTTAAAAAAAGTCCGTAAAGCGCGATCTGTTAACAACATCATCCTAATATGAGTTATTTTATGTATAGAATTACCATATGTTAATTATCATCATCATCGTCATTATAAACTGACAGTTAATGATTTCATAGACTCGCGAGCAAAGAAACTGGTCCACCTTAAAAAATGTTTTTTGTTCGGCAAGTGAAAATCCAATTTAAAATTGGAATAGCTCGTTTTGTAAACAGTGTATTGCTATTTAAAATTCGCCTAATTTTGCTAAAATTCCTCAGCAGTTTTTTCAGGTGAAAAGCATTAAACAAAAGTAAACCTGCCAATAAACATGTAAATGTATTAACTTTCTGAAGGGAATACGATTGCTAGCAAGTGTCAAACGTCAAATGGCTTACAGATTTATTTATTTTTATTAAAAATGTTGGCGTCATGTTTTGTGGAAATGAGAATTTTTTTTAGATTGCAATCGTATGTCATTTGATATGGTAATAAGGCGGCACATGTTAGGGATTTTTTGACATCAGCTGTTTGACTGTATTTCAATCCAAAATTCCCTGGTTTTTGTCCAAATAAATTAACGTCATATGGACCATATGTTGCGCTACTTAAGTCGGGATGGAGTAGGGAATGAAGTTGTTTAATTTAAACGATAATGGACTAAACTATTGGCGGTCAAAAAGTCAATATTTTATGGACGTAATTTGTGGACTGCCCCTTACCGTACTTTGTCTTGGTAATATATTGTGTCACTATTTTAGATAATTTGATATATAGCTAGGATGAGAAGAACTGAATTCAAAAACGTTATCATATATCGTATAAATTGCGCATTTAATTATGCAGACATTTTTACTTTCCGAATTAATACAATTTATGATCGCCCTGTAAACACCCGCTGCTTTGGAAACGTTAAAAGAAAATACAAATGTGTTTAAAACGTTCACTTTTACGGTGCTATTTCTTTGAGTTTGACCATAGGTTGGAGGGGGTCGACCCTTGGCCCTCTGTCAAACTTTTCCGAACAGCTGCGGGGGTTTTGGCGTGGTTTCCTGTAGCGGAATTCTCGACATTTTTTCCGAGAAAAAAAATCAATTACTGGATGCGCTGTGTTCATTTGAAAACGTCATGTGACATTTTGCGAAAACGACGATTAATGAAAATATCATTGACCGTTTGTCGTGTTGCAATGGTTACACGCAGCTTGAAATGTCAACCCACGTAGAAAACAGAAAACAAATTGTGCTTGTACATGCATCCGAAGCCAAATTACTCCACTTATTTCTGGCAAATATAAAAAGAAATTAAAGAAGATAGGAGAAAAGCCTGAAGTGGCAATGCTATAAATTTACACCAATTAGAAACTGCATGCTACGTCGAACAAATTATGCAAAACATTAAACATCGTATTTCCTGTGGAAACGTAAAGGCATGCAGATGTCCCGAACAAGATGCAAATGGTTTACTGTTGTTTTAAAGCTTTTCACCTGGGAAATTGATGAAAAAATTTAGTCAAATTTGGGGCTTTTTAAAGAGCAATAAGATGTTTACAAAACGAGCTATTCCCATATTAAATTGGATATCTACTTGCTGAACAAAGTAATTTTTAAAACCTTAAGGCGGGCGATGTTCTTTGATCGCAGGTGTATGAGGCTTGTATTAATCTGCATTTACTTTTACTGCTTTTCACATCTGCTTGTTTTGGGTTGCCTGAGTAACCATTTTAACCGAAGATTAGCCTGATATGATAAAAGGATTTATGCCAAAAAAAACTCTTTACAACCTTGTTTTTATACTTATAAAGTGGGTTTTATTTTGAAACGTTATTTTCAATGTACCCTTGCTGAAGGAACTACAGTGTACTATGCTCCTCCCTATGGATATGATTTCTTCAAAGAAATTAGCTTATTTTTAACCAGAGATAATTTTTATTCGATATTGCGGCCCAATAACATAAATGTCTCCCAAATGACGTAATTTCTTAAGCCTTAGTTAATGACCTGTTTATTAGACGGTTCAAGCTTGTCTGATCGATCCTGAATGGAGGTCATTTTTTAATGAATGTTTACGACGTGTTATCTGGAGATCTGACGTTATTTGGAATTAAAGTTTGCCATCATTCAGTATGGAAATAAGTCGCATGCTAGGGACAATACATTATATGCTACCTTTTTCGTGCTTTATGAACGTGCTTTGTGGATGACCCCAAAGATGTGCCAGAAAAACAAATTAAAGCAGCAGCTTTTTAGCGACTACTAAATTACAATGCAGATGTTAAAAACCAATACAGATTTGGGATTAATAACGCCCATACTGTGCATGGCTGATGTTTTGAATTTAGCCACAGGTGTACCAAACTGCTTTGGTGTGCATTGCGGCGGTAGCACCGTGCTAATTTATAACTAAATGGGAATTGGTTAAACTGCTGTCGAGCTATCGATTCTTGGATTGCGTATAATGTTGAGTGATCCTTCCTCTTTAAAGCCTTAATCCTCGCTTTAATGAACTGATTTGTCTTAATGAACACTCATTTAGTCCGCCATGTTGGGCTCTTAAAACGCTAGGCTTGTCATTTCTTATAAGGATTTATCTTCCTGGAAAAAAACCCACCCCGATCGTCTGGTGATTTAATACAAAATTAGGACATAAATTATAAATTAAGCGCTTGGTTTTGCACTGGGAATATTTCTGGGTTATGATTTAACGTCGCGCGAAGCCTCTGGGAATGATGTATACTCGACTTACGACGGTGCCTCATTCGCTCATTTTTTATCTTGTCAAAGGCCTCTAGAAACTGAGCTTTGTCTTGCCCTGGGCTTACTGAAATCCTCGCCTTAATCCGATCATTAATTTCAGTTTTTCAAGGGGCAATAATAATTGAAAATACAGAGCGCAAAGGAATTTCCAAGAAATAATACGCATTGAATGGTGAATGATGGGACGAAAAGATAGCTCTTGGAATCTGTTTTTAATTATCCCCGCAGTGTATGTTCTTGCCTCGATGAAATGTATCGCAAGATTCATTCAGAGAAATATTTTTTCTGCCAAAAATTTTGCAACCCCTGGTGCCCGTCTTCGGAGGTCGCATAGCGGCGAATATTCAAGCTTATTTAATTTGTTATAAATAAACGAGATAATGTATTTTTAAATTATGAAAAATAACTCAGACCCTAGTGGACGACCAATTCTACACTGGGAAAAATTCATTGAGTAATTATAATAAGTAATTAGAGCAAAAATGTATGGCTAATTTTGTGTGTGTGGTGGTCATCCTTTTAAGTCGACCTTAGTTTTATTTAAGTTTGTGGCATTATTCAGGCGTTTGACACGAAATGGTGTTAAATCACGCAAATGCCTCGATGTATACATATTTTTTTTTTATATTGATTTCGGTATAATTTTGCGTTGCCTTCACAATGGACATTTCTCTCCCCTTGGCGCAATCCGTGTCCGCATATTGTTCATTTTTGTGTATTGTGCCGCTCGCTGCTAGTAAGGCCAATATAATTTACTGCCAGCTAATGCTTCTTCGTTCGTAGGCTTTTTCCAGTGATCAATATTGTATTTCGGGTTTACAACCCGGTGGCAACCGGCGAGGGTATAATGAAATGGCGGCCCCTGTTTAGCGTTTGGATATTGTTGCACCAGCTTGATGATGGCTTCCTATTATCCCAAATTACTCATTATGGCTTTGGTTGCAAGGCCATAATATTTTGTGCACTGGATATGTCTGTTTTCTGGATGCTTGTAAGAATGTTATGGAGCGAGACATATGGTTAGGGCATGACGATATCATGCGGGTTCTCGGTGGACCCATGATCTTATGCTTGATATGAAATCTACCAGTTGGCCTGGTTATTTCTAGTTATTGTTACACAAACGTTAATGGCGAAATTTCCTCTGCTCATTTCGCGTTGAAAATGTGAACTTTTTAGTGTAAATATTCGTTTGAAACCATGTTCGTCCTGTTGCAAAATACTGAAAGTGCTAAAATGACGAATAATCTTAATCGTTCAGATTGGTTGTTTTGCACATTTCAATACTGTTGTACCTACTCTATTAAGACTTCTGAACACATGCTCTATAACTTGCATAAATTGTATACATTGATGCATAATTTATCTTACATTCGAAATCTAACAAACGTTTTTAACATTTGGAATTGATATACATAATGTTGGATCAGTAAAAATGTTTGCATGTATCTAAAAATACAAGGATATTTTTCTCGATAAGAATATTTCGTCCGATTTACAGCTGCTGGTTTGATAAAAATCTAAGCATTTATATTTCCTACAAATTAAATAAAAATATAATGATATACATTTATTAAAACGATTGATAATAATGATTGATGCTACTGAATTTATCGAATATGATACGTTTTTCTAATTGATAATTAATATGGTATTTGAAGTAATAATTGATAAAATAATTTAAGGTCAGTAAGTTTTGTTCGATGAATTTATTATACACGGTATGCTTTTATCTATTTTATGGAAAATATAAGATTTTTCAAAATTAGGAAATTAGGAAAACTAAATTCTTGGATACGTGCGAACCGGGGAAATTTTTATCACTTTCATGAAAATGAAAATAAATTATGTTCTTTTGAGAATGACGTATTTTTTGATAAATTTAAAGCTATAAAACAGGAAGATATTTTATTAGTACAAATACTATAGAATAGTACAAATACTATAGAATAGTACAAATACTATAGAATAGAAATAGAAAGCCAACTTTTTTATTTGTGACATACGTTTTTATTTTTTATTTGTAAAAATATTAAGAGAAGAAATAAAAATAACTCATCTCTCGATATGTCACAAAAAATGGGAATGTGAGTTCTTAATCTGGGCTCGGTGGAACTTAGATATGAAAAAATCTATTGAAAAGAAAATTGCCTCAAGTTTAAGTGTCTTATCTCAAACGTCAATAAATAAGAAAATATATAATAATGCCAAGCAATTATTTGATCATTGTAATTTAATATAACTGGCTTCCTTCGTAATCCTGCTTATTTTATGTTCTGAATATAAAATAGTTTTCTGAGAAGGCCTCCATAGGACTCACAACATCCATGGGGATCCATGGCACAAAAAAGGTTAATAACTCCAATACCATCGGATTTTGAGTTCCATTATAAAGTGCGAAACTATGGCTACTGTCAGTGTTGTTACGATGCATGACCACAGGTTCACTTTATCCATTTCCTATATAAGAAATTGACTTATATCTATTTGGGTCTGAGGCTCTACTGTATAGTATGCACGCACTCCTGTCTACAAGAAGACCAACTGCTTATCTTTTAAAGAAGAGTTTTCGTCCTGCATGAATAAGGACGTGGTTTTTTTTTTGGTTCACGGATGGATTTTTACTGTAAAAGGCCAACCCCAGAAATAGGCCTGGTGGTGGTGGAATCTGCATCAGGAATTGGATTTTTGCAGAAAGACGATTTCGGTTGCCCATGATGCCGAATAAAAGTGTAATCTTCACCCGCTAGACATTTCGTACCCTAATCCAATTTTTCGTCCTTACCCCCACCCATAGGGGGGCAGCACCCTTTATCAGTTCGCCATTTTGATTTTTCCCCCCTAGCGTTATCCACTAAATGCACCATTAGAAGTCGTCACCAACGTTTAACTGACTTATCTAGCAATGGCTTCTGGCTCCGCCTGAATCCTTTTATCGAAACCAACGGATAAAAATACCTCGTTTTAAGAGGGCAGTGTTAAGACGAGGCCTCGCTTCAGCAATCTAATTTTAAATGGATTATGGCAGCTCATGCAGCGCCCCCTCCCATCTAAATTGGATTAATGCAGGCGAAATTATGCTTCTACGGAATTCGCGATCAATAATACCATCAATACGAGCAACTACTGACTATAAAACTGGTAGTTTGACAGAATTGATAGCAATACTGACATGAGCTCTGCCCCCAGAGGGACACATGCCCTCTCATTGGATGAATTATGAACACTTGGTTAGCTAGAAAAATTAGACATCTTTGCTTCAGTACTTAATATGGGTGCTAAATTTATTTTTCTCTGTAGAATTGGTGATCATAGAGGACCACCAGAATTAGTTTTTATAATACATGTATATGAGAGTGAGACAATGTGTATAATGTGTAAGAGAATTGCTGATGCTAGGAAACTTGTTTCTGGAAAGAAAGTAAAAATGGGTTCAAGAATGTTTAAAACTTTTTGTTTTCACAAACTTTCAATTCACGACACGCTCTCCTAACGTTTGAACTTTGAGTAATTTTGCGAAAACTCGCTGGAAATTGGTCGATTTAATTCGATTTATTTTCACTGCAAATAATTCCTTTCATGGGTGTGTAAGTCCATTCGGCTTCGATGAAAGGCTTATTTTTTCATCGAATTTGTGCGCAGGGGCTTAACTTGTGCCTCTGAGATCGTCTCCAAGCACATCTTTTCAGCTGGGAAATGTCGGCTAATCTCGAATCGTACGTGGCTTCGCGATATAAGGCCCACAACCTCCTCTTTTTTTAATTTAATCGAGTCAATCACTTTTTATGTCGAAGAAATCCTTTGCATGCAGAAATGGCGAAGAGATAAGCTTTTTTTTTCATTGGTCTTACGTCGCAGCATCCTTTCTTATTGATTGGAGACTCATGGGGATCGAATCCTCCAACAAGTAAAAATTTTTTTGTTTTTGTAAAGTGAGCAAAATTCTTGGATCAGTCTTCACGAAGCACGGTTTAAGCTTAATTGGTAGGTTGCGAAGAAAACTGCGGGGATTGCTGTTTTTAGAGCAAACAAAACTTTTAACGACAATTAAATTTCGGAGTTATGAGACTCGAGATTGGGTTTGAGCTCCTCTTTCACTGGGAGAGCTTTCTTGTGCAAAACGGATTTTAATTGAAATTGTGAGCCTATCTTGGGGCTTGGAAATGCATGGATTGTTGGTCTTTGGTATTGCAACTGGCAAATTTAAAATGAATAAACTTTTTATCTTGTTTATTGTCAGGTTCTTAAAATCGATTTTTATAAATGCGACAGACCAAAATCTTTAATGAGATTTTGGTGTATTGGGTTGCTGAATCCTACCACACGGTATATAATTGCTGATATGTAGCATGGCGAACAAATGTCATATAAATAACTTCTTTCGGCCTTTTAATAGATCATTAACGTTTCAAAGGTCCATTATAAGGTTGATCTGGAAAATCTAGAATTGTGAAGAAGTTAGAAGCAACCTAGAAGGGTAATTTTAAAATTTGAATTAAAAAGTCAAAGAAATTTTCGTCAGCTAAAAGAACGGTCTTAAATTGCTATAATCTCAAAATAATTGCTTATCATTTTGCTAAAATGAGGGCGTACCTAGTCACACTTATGCAATAATGGGGGATTTTCCCTAATTTCCGTAGCACATGCTTTAAACTTTTGAAATATTAAATAAAAATATCATTAATTTGGGAATATTGTTTCCATTTAATTCTGTAACCATTTTTGATAAAATCAGGTAACTTTTTCCAAAAACCTTGAAATTAAGAATTTAATTTTGGTGGGATCCTTGTTATGTGATTGCGTTATTAATAATTGTTTTTTGTGACATTTTTTAAATGAGTTATTAAATTGGAATAGAATGACCAGTGAGTGACATCTCTTTAAAGAACAAGTTGACGTCCATTCACAAATCCTTAAAAACGTCATATTAATGTACTATTACGTAACAATTAAAACATTTCAACATTTTAACAAGATTTTAGGGACCGTTTATAAGACATGTCCAATGTTAAGTTGGTTCACAAAAATCTAGTTTAAACATGTTGAATGTTCCGTGTTTGACGTTATTCCTGAGCTTATTGTTAACATTATTGGATGGTGTCAGTCTTTATTTGCAATATACAGTAAAGGTGCAATGTATTACAGAATATCAGTAAATGCAGTGTGTATTGAGCAGCTTAAAAATTCTGACAAAAACGGGACACATTCAATTTCTCTTAAGATTTTCACGTACGGTGCTTATCAGTGCTTTAATTACTAAAAGTTGGAGTGTGTTAACGTCATTAAATCGCTACCGCAGCGCTCTCTGTGATACGGTCTCCATCAAGGCCTTCATTAAAGCATTTCATTAGTGTGGATGTTGCAGTGCACATCGTTTTCTACTGCATGGGTCCATTTCTTCTTCTTCTCTCCTTCGCTATCCAATTATGCAAAATTAACTCTAAACTAATTATATCCCGGCTTTCTAAGTTATTGGATCATAAAAGTAGAGTGCCGCATAATCAGGACAGCCATTAAACGTCATAATGTCCGAGGAGGGGCGCTGTGTCACTGCCAGTGATCTAATTTATTAATGCGGTCAAATATGATGACCACTCCACGACACAATTTTAGGACCAAACTTGATTTTGAGCTCGAATTCGAGCGTGGAAGATCAATTGCTGGGCTTGAAATGTGTGGTTTCCGCTCGAAGATGTCAGTATGGCGTATTTGGCAGGTTACTTCGAATTTATGTAAAACTTGAAATTAAGCAGCAAGAATGAACCATTAATCTTTCATTTAATTATGATCAAACGATCGCGCTGGTCCTAAAGGGGAACACCAGGGGCGTTGTAATGCACCCAACGGTATTCGGTTGTCATAGGAATTGCATCATTCCTGGTGTCACAGTGACAATGTCACCTGATATATCAACAACGCTGCCCCGCAGGGAAGCATTGTTGTCACGTGTTTACTGCGCCTACATGCTGAGAACCGCCAGTGTCCTCCCAGACACGATGTTTGGGCAATAAAACGGATGGCATGTTATACCACACCCACCAGCACTTTGCTTAATACAACCTCATCTGAAGTCCGATGCTATGCTGCGCTATGCAACAAAACCATGCTTTCTGCGTCACCCTGTATAGGATTTTACCTGGAAGGTGAAGTCGATTTAGGATACTGTCGAAGGAACTGCTGAAGAAGTGTGTTTAAAATATATCGTTTAAATAAGGAGCGATAATGATTTTTTTTTTAAATTGCAGTTTTTCTCGAAAGGCACTTCGACAGGTGGTATTAGTGATGGATAATCGAGCTAGGTAGTTTAGTGTCATCATGTCCGCCTTGCATTCGGGAGACCAGGGTTGGAATCCTGGGTTGTGGTTTTCACAATATTCCCAGGCAAATGCTGAAAATAGTAACTCTGTAATCGGCCACGACCGTGTTCCCTTCTCTATTATATTCTATTGACTGTTCCAAATTTGTAATTTCACTTATGTGCACAGTTTGAGTTTAACTAATTGTCCCCTCTCCCTACCACATGAAATTAATGTGCTGACTGTAGGGTAACTGATGGAAAAAGGGCATAATTGGGTTAAAAAACGTCATCGTTTGAGAAAAAAGGCGTCAATATTGTACCAAAAATATTTTTTGTCTAAAAGATGCCAAAGGCTGGGGATGGGGGAAAGAGGATGTTATTTTTTGGGCAAAAATCACGTCCACGTTGGTTTCATGTTACCATGTAATGACATGTTTCCTTTGTCTTCGATTATTCAAGATAACAAGAATCGTTTTTTAGTATTTGTCGATCGTCCTTCGCAATTTTCCGATGCATTCACTAATCTTCTTTGGTGCATGGTAGTTTTACACCAAATATTGTGTGGCGTATTAAGATTCTTTCATTTGATTTTCGATTCTTACACCACTCTTCAGTGTTTTTTTGAAGGTTTTTCTTGTTTGTCTTGTGGTTTTCGCCGAGAGACGGTGACGCCATCCTTCGGTCGCGGAAGTCAACTTGCAGGGAATTTCCCTTCGGGTTCAACGACAGCGAGCCAAGAATGTCCATGGATGCATGGACAGGAGCTAACAAAAAATTCAGAAGTGGGGCCCCTCGAGTGGCCCTCTTTTTTAAGTTGGCAGATGCACCCCCTCAAGAGCCAGGGGGAGGGCCAAAGCACGCATATTAAAAAATGGTAGGCTATTAAGAGCGGCAATATCGTCAAGAAGCCTGACATTGCCTGGCTCTCAACATGACCAGCAATAATAAAAGCAAC
>JAQIXS010000509.1:0-44820 GCA_034700785.1 Rossiulus vilnensis | reverse complement strand
AAGAGGGTCTTGCGAATCGTGTCGCTGACGGAGAAGAAGATGGTGGCATAAGCCTTCCTGCAGCCCCGGTCAAACTTCGCTTGGTCCTCAGAAGTTGCAGAGGCTTTGGGCTCGACGCGTAACTTCGAGACGTTCTCGTCCAGGCCGAGGTACATGAGTGCCACATCCAACTCTTCTCTCCATGTGGCGTAATTGGGCCCTGTCAGCAGCACGATGCGCGGGGCTTTTCCTGTAGTCAGGGTAAAGTGTTCTTCATCCATGATTACACTTGACAGCCGAAGACTCGCGATAAGGAACGGTAAGTATTCGCGTATTGAATTTTCCTATAATCATGAATTTTCTAAAGCTAAGCTTTCCCTGTGCCACATGTAAGACCTGAAAAGCTTAAAGTCAGCCACAATTGAAATGAATGACCACACGTACCTTTTTCTTCTAGGACGTCAAGCCCCCTTTGAAACTTTGAATCTTGGTTAGACCTGGTTAACTCCCTGATCCGAGGATGGAGAACATTGGCCTGTAAGTAGAAACTGAAATACTAGTTACTATTAACTACTATTAGCCAGGTGGCACACACATTCAGCCATGATCAATAATCCATTAGGGCAAAACACAATCAATGGTGCACTTCACTTCCGTTGAAAAGCGTAACGAAAGACACTAATCAACATGCAAAACATAACTCAGAACAGTCCTTGTGTTTCACGTCTTCCAAAAACATCCACTGCTGAAGCAAGCAAAACATCAAGGCCCAAAATGGCCAGTGGGTAAGTTCGGGCACCTTCGAACGTCCGGAAAAGTCACTTCCGGTGCTTGGAAAACCACCAAATCTTTTCCAGCAGATGTCCCCAAACTGGTCGTCACTCCCAGCAAATCCTAGGGCGTTGGGACGTGCAGAAAGGCCGTTTTGAGAGGGCCAAACACGTCGGAAAACTCGGCGATCGGCGGATAGGCCTAACGTCCGAGGCACGTGGTCGAGCACTTTCGGACGTCGGAAAAAGCCCTTTGTCGAACAGGCAGAAACCTTCAAATTTACACCATTTACGTTGCTAACCTGGAGGTTTATCCCTGCAAGTTTCAGGGCTCCTGGATGCGCATCCCGGCCGTTTGAAGAGGGCCGGATCCGTCGGCGAAAAACTTAATCGGCCGATAGGCCTTTGCTCGGGACTTCAATTTCGGCGAACGATCGGCAGCGATATCCCGCTGCAATCTGCACCCATTTTCTGGAGTCTGTAATCCTTGGACTTCTGGAGACTTGGAGACAAACTGAGGTCCTTTTAACCCCCGTTTCCAGTCCAACAGGGCGGCGAAAACGGTGCCCAAAAACAGCCGAAAAATGGCCGACGTTCCGAGCGAATTTCCAGTTGCAAACGTAGCAGACTAGGCAAACCACGCTCTGCTACCAATGTTCTCCGTGATTTTGCCGGATCTGTGGATGGTCAAAGCTTAATAAAGAGTGCATTTTACCGTGTGAATAGGTTTTTATTCGGCAGCTCCAACGAAAACGGTCGTCACACACACAAAACGATTCAGAGCGTTTTGCTCCAGTTCAACGTTGCTGCTTCTCAGATTCCAGGTGATCGGACACAAAACTGTGTAGTCCTTAAACGCACCAAGAATTCGTACATTCCGATTTAAATGGGAACACAAAGAAAAAGAACAGCATTCCAAAACATGCACCCTTTCGCCATCAGCTGATTTTCCATAATGGATGCCGCAACAAAACCTACAGAGGCTCATAGGAGCCAGGGATTGTGCGCCACCTGGCGTCTGCATCTACTGACACCCATCGGTGTCAGCATCAAAAATGCATTAACGTTTCGAACGTTACAACACGTTAATTTTACTGTACGTTAATTTTAATGAGCGTCAGTCACACTTAATTTAGTGTTTCTATTTTTCTTTTCAGCTCCAGGACATACACTCCATCCCAGGACCAGCATGCAGATGGATTTTGGGTAAGTAAACCCAGTATTTCGTATTACCCTGTCACAATTTGTTTACAGGTTTTCAGGGACATCGTTTTAAGCATGATGACATGCTAACTACAGCAAAAACCACAACAGGAACACACTGGTGCAGACACATTGACCAGTTGCGGAGCCGCCACGACAGGGAACAAACTGTTACGAGAAGTCCTGTTCTGGATCCTGAATTAGCACCTCCTCCTCTTTGCTTTTTTACAGATCCTGAACCACCAGAGGTCCTACCAAGCAACCCAACTCCACTGTACAGCGCGACTTCTAGCCGATGGTTGCCATCATCGCAGCCGACATTACTCTGCCGCTCATCACGTCCCTGTACACAACCTGGATGGTTCAAGGACTTCGATATCAGGGGAAGGAATGTTGTGTTCCTGCTTCGTCTGACACAGCAGACAATGCCGTACACTAAGGCTTACAATGGCGCTTTAGCTAATGGCGTTTTGCCCACACAAAGGGGTGCCACTTGTTCTTTTTAGGGGCTCTTTGTCATGCCCGTAATGGCCGCTTGCACGCAAATGTACAGAGCGCGCATTATGTTGAATAAACAACTTAATTGGTACTCAATGTACTCGGGGTGAACTACAACAAGATCGGTTGATCTGATTGCTGCTGTTTATGCAAACAGTTTTTTTCTTTTCTAACTTTACTTTCCTTATTCCAGGTTTTAGGTTCTTTCAACGATAAGACAATGCTGGAACTCTATTCGATAAGCTGTTTTCTCTCATTACTCCTTCTCCATATATAACTTATACCTGCTGCCTTCTGGGGGATTTATCCGGTTCCCACCCTCTAATGCTAGTTTGTCGCAACTGAATCATCTTATGTCGTTACAGTATCACTATTGATCCGATGCTTATAAATAAATTTGACATAATGTTACGCATTTTTAAATGTATACGGAGGTTTTTTCTCTCAAAACGGACTGAACAGGGGAGAGGGGGAGGGTAATAAAATCCGAACAGGGGGTTTAAAAATGATGAAGATTTTAGGATGTCTTTTATGGCCGGCACCTAATAAGCTGAAAAGGAAAAGCGCTGTAGTGCAGTAGGGCTGTTGTTAAATACATCACATTTGCACTAGCGCTCAGCTAGGGCTAGAAATAGGCTGAGTAGAGCTAGACAACTGTTAGTGCTGAATTTAACCACACGATATCAGATGACAGTGCTTGTCGTCTGATTGCAGTGCTTTATGAGGGAAGCACTCAGCTAGCACGTGAATCCCTTATGCATTTGAGAGAAACTCAATAAAGAGCTAATGGTTCGTCCACTTACGCTTGTATAGTGTAGGCATGATCGCCTCTCGACCGTACCCTCTTGAAGGGAATCGACGGGTATGGTTTCACCGCTCAATTCCGGTTTGATTTGTTTCGTTTAAGTTCAGTAAAATATCTAGTAGTAAGAAACCAAACAATCTGGAGTTGTTTGAGTAAGAAAACTCTTTAATACAACATCAACGAGTCACAAAGGTAACTATAACACAATTAGCTTCGGATAAAGCTAAAGGACTTCTTTAGGCTAGGTTCCCAAACTCCCTGAGCGTTCGATAGGCTTTCGATTTTCACCCCTTCCTTAAATAAAGCAACTTTAAATTCGTTGGCTTACGATTTATATTCCTTTTAATTCTTCTAGATCTCTAAAACTGAGGCTTTTTGGGGAGAAAAAGAATGCAACCATAGGACTGGGTTGAAGCTAATTTAGTGGTAAGCTGACTTCGCTCTGTAAAACATTACTTTATATACCCTTTTGGGGGTTTATACACAGACTGACTCAGTCGTTTAAATAACAACAAGTTTTATTTACGTGCAGTAACGGTGCAGTAGATTTAGTACACAAGTGGGTACAAACAAGAGCTGTTATAATGCAAACACTGCGGAACGAACAGGGAGCGTTTACGTTACACGTGCAGAGTGCAGGCAATTTAGAGGGTCGCAAACATGCGAGTTGATTTTGAGTATTCGCAAACTTATGGGTGCCACTGTATTTTGAAGTGGCTTCATTTAAGATGGCCGCCGAATGCAATTAACAAAGGATGATGAGTCTCGCTGCATGCCAGGGGCAGGACAATCATGCCAAGAATTTTGATGAGTTGTGTTAATGCTCAGTACCAAACAAGGTACTCATGCGTGCCAGGTGGCAAGGCCAGGTAAATGCCTCAGGGCACATATGGCACACTTAACTTCCAAGCAGGTGGTGTAAGGGATGACCCCACTACGTGCGAGTGAAGTGGAAGGTCAAGGAAGTCGAAAAACGCGTTACAGTCTCTGGAACAGCTGGGCTTTGCATCTCGGGTGATGAGACGGCAGTCCGAGGGTCCACTGGAGCTGATGCTAACAGCACACAAACGGGTACTGGTAACATCGGAACAGGAACTGTAGGCTGGTCAGGAAGGACAGGTCCTGATGACTATGCGGCAGCAGGAACAACAGGGTCAGGAACTGGCAGCACAGGAACAGGTGGCTCCATCAGCGTGGGGGCCACCGGGCTGGTCATCCTTGGATGGTTGGTGCCGTTAGGCAACAGGACAGCAGGTTTCAGCCGGTCGATGCTGATGGTAGACTCCTTTCCACGTATCAGCAACTTGAAGGTTATGTCACTGTGGGCCATGATGGGGAACAGACCGTCGTAGGGCACTTATAGAGGACGCTGGATGGCATCATGGCAGACGAAGACATGGCTGGCAGACTGCAGGGCTTCAGGCATGAAGACTGCTGGGCGATGATGAGCTGAGGTTGACATGGGACATAGACGTTGCATAGACGTTCGCAACGTTACAAAAAATGTCATAGGATCGGATGCGGATGAGTCAGGAGCGAGGAAGTCACCAGGTAGGCAAAGAGTCGTCCTGTAGACTAGCTCAGCGGTTGAAGCTTCAAGGTCCTCTTTAACAGCTGCATGGATTCCAAGCAGGACGAGTGAAAGCACGTCGACCCACTTCTCTGTTGCCTGGCACTTGATTGCAGCCTTGAGTTGGCAGTAGAAACATTCCACCAAGCCGTTGGCTGCCGGATGGTAAGAATAAGTCCTTGCTTTCCTGATCCCCAATGCTGCCGACAGGGACTGGAACAGGGCCGACTTGAACTGACGTCCTTGGTCAGTTGTGATCCGGGCTGGAGAACCAAAGCGGGCAATCCAGCCAGAGAGAAAAGCCCGGGCCACGGTATCTGCAGTGATGTCAGCGATTGGGAAGACTTCGGGTATAAGTATATGTAAAAGTATATGTAAGTATATGTAAAATTTCAGTTACCTGAGGATGGATTAAATAAGAATCCAAAACATCGTAATAAATAGAACGATTAAACTTGCTGTGGGTCTCTTGGTATTTTATTTAATTTACACCAGCCACATGATGGTGCGATTAGAATTTTCGCAAATCCAAATTTCTGTAGAGACACTTTAATGTTTACTTATTTATCATGAGTTTATGTATTTGAATTTGTGCAGCTGCTGGTCAGATTCCTGCGACTCTTGTCGAAGCAACTCCTCAAGTGGTAATGCCAGTTGTTGGCAGCACTATCACACGACAGGCCAGACGTCTATATGTAGGCAATATTCCATTTGGCGTATCGGAGGTAAATTTTTGGGAGCTTTAGTCAATTTTAATGCAGTTTAGGAAATGATCTGACTTTGGGCTATTCATCTATTTCCAGGAGGAAATGATGGACTTTTTTAATCAACAAATGCACATTTCCGGACTTGCACAAGCACCTGGAAATCCAATTCTTGCTTGTCAAATAAATTTAGATAAAAACTTTGCGTTCTTAGAGGTAAGCATTTAATTTTGTAGATTAAAATATTATAATTACTGGGTGCACAAGATCTAATCTTTATGAGTTCTTTTCAAAGACAGATCTGTATAATATGTTGTATCACTTGTAATGTTGTCGTGTTTATCATTTGTAGTTTCGTTCTATTGATGAAACTACCCAAGCAATGGCATTTGATGGTATTAATTTTAAAGGACAAAGTTTAAAAATACGCCGTCCACACGACTACCAACCCATGCCTGGTATGACCGAACCAACCTCGACCAACGTTCCAGGTACGAGCTTGCAAGGTATTTTTTTTTACGCCCTCCTTCACATCATTATTGCTTATTCTGTTCGAGCTTATCGGCAGCATTTATCAATCGCACGTTTCCTGCATGAAAACTCATGCAGAAACAATTTCTTTGGGAATAACATTAATTCCACCCGTTTTGATCGCTGTAGTTCAAGATTCCCCCCATAAGATATTCATCGGAGGTCTGCCGAATTACCTCAACGAAGATCAGGTAAGCCCCGAATTGAGCTCTCCTAATGCAGTGACTGCATGTACACTTGCCGTCTTCCAGCGACAGGGTCTTAGGGACAACCATACAGGAGAATGTTTGGTTCACGAGCATCGACACATTTTTCAATGTGCTTTACATTAGTTAGAGGTGACATTGTTTTAGGAAGCGAAAAGTGTGATGGTGGTAAGTTGATTATGCACACACACACTTCAGCAGAGCTAAAGGAAAACAAAAAATATTTTACGAATAGTCGAGCATCATATTTGGTCGAACTTATGAGTTATTTAAAGACAAAAAAAAGCATCATAGCATTGAATAGAAATGTGTTTTTTATTACACATTTTTTACTTTTTATTTTCATCAATCAAAAACTCATTTTTCTTTGCTTCTTCCCTCGTTTGATCCATAGCTAGGGTATCGTGGGTGGTAATCCCAACCTAGTCACTAATGCAAACGCATCCCTGAATTATTGCGCTGAAGATGAAGGCAAGTGTTATCGGCATTTCTGTTTGTCTGAGGGATTGCATTCCGCCTGCATGGGCTGTGCACCATCCGTTTCTCTTCATACGGATTGGGTGGGTACCAGGTAAACCAAGGGCGGAATAGGACGAGCGAATGGTAACGATTTAAAAATAGGATCGTCGCACGTTTAATGGCAGAGCTGAACGAAAAATAATTTAGGTGAAATCTCACCGCAGCTGTCTTCCTAATATGAAATTGCCAGCAGAGATACGAATGCACAAATCCTTCTGATCGTAAGGTTGGTAATGGTTTTCTTGAAATGACAGACCAAAGCCTCCTTCTCCATAAGAACCGGCAGCATGCTACTTTGCAAAAGACCATTCAAAGCAGAAAAGCTATTTGCTCCAAAATTTCTCTCATCTTTCTTGATATGCGTGGCAGTCATTGCTGTGCACGGTTAGTTATGGGTGTTCCATTGTGATATTCTCGACCTTCAAACGACCTTGTTCTGCTGCTGTTTCAAAAAATAAACTCACAGCCACCATTCTTAAAAAGAAGCATAAATCAGCTTGATCAAATCTTAGTCAATGATCTTCAAAAATCTTTCAAATGATAATTCGTACCCCAAACAATATTTTTGGTATAATTGAAATTTAAAGGAGCTGTTTCATTTGAAAAATGGTGATATAAGCAGGGTTGCCAGGTACGTGGTTTACCTGTGGAATTAGACAGCTTTGCGACTGGTCGCGGGCAAATTTTAGCTTTTCATCATAGAACCGAAAGTTTGACTAATTATAACAAGATTGGTTTTTTGACTTGTATTTTAATTTATATATGTTTCTCCAGTATTTTCCACATGTGTCAGTCATATTAAAGCTACCCTTGGATTCGATCGAATAATGCCAAATTAAATATTAGTTTGCGGCTTTCAGTAATTTGTTGCAATTTTTGGGGTTTTGTTGTATTTGTCAGATTGACATGGCAACCCTGGCTATAAAGTAATTCAAAATTAGGTTGGGGATCGTCCACAAATTATGTAATGCTGATTTTTTAACATTTCTCACCACCCTTCCTTGTAACACTCACAACTTGAGTATTCCATCCCCAACCCACCGTTATTTTCTAGATCCTTTAAAACTGTCATTTTCGGCAAATTTTAATTATTTTAAGAAGTCACAGTGTGACGTAGCACAACCTGAATCCCCCTTGTAACATTTTATCATGAATTTCTAAACTTTCCCATCCGAGCGTTGAATAATTTGTGGCCGCTCCCATGCCATTTAGTTCTTTTAATTGGTCCAATAAACCACACAGGTTTTTTTGCGTCAGGTTAAAAAGCTCCATCGATATATAGAAATAGATCATATTAGGTAAGAAGAAATTTCAGAATACAGCTTATATGATTGTGCATAGGGTTAGATATCCGCACAGATACGATCGTCTGTTATTGTTCATATAACGCAACATTCTGAAAATGTCCATTGGTGAGTAACTTGTTTCAAAATGCTCGGGGCTACTCGTTGTGGTTTTTCTTTTGTATGAAAACGTTATATCTTTACTATCTTGAGTACCTTTTCTACTTTTAATAAGTGAAGCAATGCTATATTCATTAATATTTGATTTTGACCAACTTATTAAAAGGGAGGCTATAAATTGATATTCCAATTGGGCGGTTCTGGGAATTGATCTCGTGACGATTGTCAATTCCAAATTCTGCCATTTTCTTAGGTCAAAGAGCTACTGACATCGTTCGGACAGCTTCGAGCGTTTAATTTGGTTAAAGACAGCGCCACTGGACTCTCAAAAGGATACGCTTTCTGCGAGTATGCTGACGTGAATCTAACGGATCAAGTAAGAACAGAATAACTTGTCTTTGGTGGATCGGTCTTAATCATTAAAACGGTCATTAATTCCATTATATTCTTTTAGGCTATTGCTGGGTTAAATGGAATGCAATTAGGAGACAAGAAACTCATAGTCCAACGTGCTAGCATTGGAGCCAAGAACAATCAAATGAATGCAAGTACCTTATCTTATGGAATTTTGTGTTTGTCAGTGTTTTTAACAAGTCAAAAGAGCATCCTCAAAATAACCGATGTAAACTAGTAGCCTGCTATGGCGGGATAAAGTTGCATGTTTTTTGGTGTCATTTTAAATGGCCATGAGTGAAACTAACCAAAAATATTATTTTAGGCTCAGGCTCCTGTCCAGATCCAGGTACCTGGCTTAAATCTTACAGCAGGAGCTGGTCCTGCAACCGAGGTGCTTTGCTTGATGAACATGGTGACGCCAGAGGATTTGATCGATGAGGACGAATACGAAGGTATGGAACGTTTCTCAAAATAACTGATAATTGATTATTTCTTGCCTTGTGGATTAACTGCTAATTTCTATAACAGAAATCCTTGAGGATATCAAGGAAGGTTGCAACAAATATGGTGTTGTACGTAGTGTGGAAATTCCACGACCAATTGATGGCGTGGAGGTACCAGGATGTGGCAAGGTTAGTGGATTAGTTTCACTATTAAATTTCCATGCTGTTTTAGTAAAATAAAAACATTGAAAAAAGAGTCGAACTCTGGTATAACGAGATTTCGAATATAACAAGTAAATGATCTCTGTGTATTTTGATTTTGCGAATTTCAATGCATTTTTTCTCGGCTAAAACAAGCGCACTTCTCGGATATAAAAAGCAAGTTGTGGCACATATGGAATGAAAGTTACCAACATTTCGGTTTACTTTTCAGTTCCTCCACTTGCAGTATAAAATCAGAGTTGCGATTTAAACCTCAAGTGCCTCCATTCACAAATTTGGTCTTGCAAACCATAACTTGAGCAATAAAAAATTGCTTAAGTTAAGTTGGCTTGGCGAAATTTCCCTTAAGCAACCAGGCAGTTTCAATCGGAGTGCTATGTTAATATTCATCCATAAAACTGATTTATTGAAAAATAAAGGCTTATAAGTACATAGCATTAGTGTTTTTCTATTGCTGTGAAGCAAAAAAAAATGCGATGTTAAATGTATGGTGGTGTTTAAGGGTTTATTTACATAATTGTTAAATCTGTTTACAAATTAAAAGGGCAGCATGTGCTGGTTTGCATGTGCCTGATTTAGCCAAAGAGAAAACCATGAAATTTTGCATTGTATAGTTTAATACATGCATATTGATACTATATTTTTGTTTGTCTGTTTGATAAAGGTTTTTGTGGAATTCAATTCAGTCATCGATTGCCAACAAGCGCAGCAGAATTTGGCTGGAAGGAAGTTTGCTAACAGAGTGGTCGTCACATCGTATTATGATCCTGATAAATATCATCGAAGGGAATTTTAATCACTCACCTCTGCATTATGTCGGTATATGTGAATACTGCTATTGACTATTAATAATCCATTTTCTCCATCAAATTTTTATTGTTTTCTGGGTTTTATTCTTCAATAGTTTTATATACAACACGTTTCTTTTCGATTAAGAGTGGAAAAGCTTTAAAAAAAAAAACATTGTTTTAGTTATCCCTAACTTTTGCATTTAAAATACCGTGCAGCGTCGGTGCTGTCGGTGCTCCAGAATGGGAGAAATTTAGAGATTTTAATTGCAGTTAAAAAAAACTTGTTTCTGCAAACTAAGAGATACATTTTGTCCAAAATGCAATGAAAATGTCTATAAAAGAAGTACAATGGATTCTTTTGTTGATATAAATGGAATTTTAAATGTAATTGAATTTTTTTGAGAAAATTGGTTTATTTTGTTCTAAAACTTGTTTGAGAAATAATTCTGCTAGACAGCCAATATGAGTACAGAACACTTATTTTTCATAAAAGCTATTGAGACATTTTGTCAAGATTGCAAAGCAAATGAACGTTTAAAGAAATATGAATTATTTCGTTCTTGTACTTTAGTCTTCTGATAGCTGTAATCCCTAAACATAGATTATGGAATTTTCATTTTTAGATGTGAGGAAAAAAGGGTGGTTTCTTAGCTATAGCAATGTTTGAAGCTGCTGCTGCAGCCTTAAACTGTTAGACAAGTTTTTTTTCCAGGTTGATGAATGATGTGAACTCGTATGGACGATTGTATCGTAATAATAGTAATAACGATTTGCAGATATCCATATAACACTACTATTTATGGGATATTTAATTTATCGTAATACGATTGTCCAAGATTAAACAGTTTTCCCCGACTGTTTTGCTCATTTTGTTTTTGGAAATGCCAAACATTTCAAATAAATTTAAAGTAAAAGCTCATAAGTGATGTACCTGGGATTGATTAGTATTTGTTTATTTGAAACCAAGGTAATATTTTCGATTGCTGAACTAAATTCGTAAATTTTGAGTGGTGCAATATCCAAAGCCAGATTTAGTAACGACGCTTCAGCTAGAGCACGTTCGTCAAATTTGCAAATTGTTCACATGTGTTACGCCGTTTCTGTTGTATGTTAGCAACTCGTTCTAATCTGACAAGCGTTTTTGCTGACTATAAAAAAATGTCAAAACTAAAACTTTTAGGTGAAATAGTTTTAGGCGGAATTCTCGTGGACGGATTTATATACTTCGCCCTTTGGCTCTGGCAGTTAAAACGCGACAGGAATGCCACCAATGCTGTGACAACAAACGCAAAAGGCGGGAAGTTTGAGCCTTTGGAAAGCACAGAAAAAACAGTTTTCTTCAAGACTCTGTTCTTCCCCGAATCCGAAATTCCCTGCCGATATCATTATCAAGCAAACGGATGTCAGAGAGAAGATTGCGAGTTGTCGCACGAGGCTGCGTTGCTGGATACTCTCATCTTTCATTTGAGCGAGGCCAAGAAAACGGCTTACTTTTGCATCTATTTGCTCTCGTGCTACGAACTGAGTCAAGAAATTGTGAAACTGCGGCGTAGAGGCATCAGGATTCGCGTCATTACTGATGGGAACTTCTCTGACGAGTCTACTTCGAAAATAGGATTATTAAGAGCTGAAGGTGAGGTGGGAATTCCGGTGGGAACACACACAGTATGTACGTCAATATAAAAACTTGAACGTGTATTTTAACCTTGCAAAGGCTTGCTTAGCCAAACCAGTAATTTTAGTACATGTAGTATGCATACCCCGGTGCATATCATCTGTGAGTTATTCCTGACTATTTTTACAGGAGAAACAACTTTTAAAGGAATACCTTCCAGATAGTTATTGCTGGAGAATAACCAGTTTAGTGTTTAAATCCTGCCTTCTTTTTCTAGGCATTGCAATACGCCATAACCCTCCAGGATTTTTAATGCATCACAAATTTGTCATCCTCGACGATTCAGTTTTGATGAACGGCTCTTTCAATTGGACGTGGCAAGCTATCACTGGAAATCATGAGAATTTGTGCATCACAAATAACAAAGCCATGGTGGAAGAATATGTGAACGAATTCAAGTCCTTGTGGGACAAGTTTGAACCGAAAATGTCAAAGGCCACGACACACGCTACAGGTATTTGGGTTTGGCATTTTTATTATGTAAATTTACTGTCTCCAATTTTACACAATACAGAAGCTAAATAGTATGATGCGTGGGTGGGACAACAATTCGTGTAAGGGTCATTGTTGATGTTTATTTTGCAGATTCATGTCCATAAGCTTCCCACGGATGCCCCGGAAGATCAATTTTCATTTCCTGAAGCCATATCTTATTATAGTATATCATGAAGATTTTGAAACTGTTGATTAACTGTTCATTCTTCTTAGACTTGATACCTTGTTGTTCCTACATATAAATTGAATACGTATAAGAATTTCACCTCATCTTCACACAGATGCTTTCAAAAAAAGCATTCACCTTTTTTACGATATATTTTTTAGTTTTGATGATAGTGGATTCCAACTCATCTATTAGTTTTGGAGATGCAGTCATTTTTTTCTCCCGAATAATTTTTAAAATTTCAATGAGATGCCAGAAGTCTTTCTTAGAACAAGCATTGTGAGCCAAAGCTCCCATTATTAGTATGTTAGGCCTGAAGCCTGCTTCCTTTAAGGAAAAAAAATACAGTTGAAAAATGCTGCTAATTAGAAATGGAAAAATATTTGCTAGGAATGAAAAATTTAACTGGTCTCTTGCCTTCATGTCTTGAAGTAATAGCTTTGCATCTTTCCAGCTTTGACATCCTATGGCCAATGTGCCAAATGTAGCAATATCAACATGCAAAGAGTGCTTTGCAATTAATTGTAATACATTCTGCAAAATAACACATTGCATTTATTGTTATTTGCAATGTTCAAAAGAACCTAAACATGGATTCAACAAATTTCATATTAAAATGTAAGTAAAAGTAAATAAGCTGTGATTTGGGAAAGCTTTAGAGATTAATTTTTATTCATTGCATTTAAGGGCTAATTTTAAGAACGTTTCTATAATTTGTACAACTTATCTATTCATGTTAAAAATTAAAGAAAAAATCCTACCTTAGCGTTTTCGAAATCTCCTCTTTTATTTCGTTTCTTGATTAAAATATTGAAGAAATCTACATCAGGGCGGACATTTCTTTCACTCATGACTTGCAATAGCAATTCCTCCTCTTTTTCCTCGTCCGGAATTATTTCCAAGAGTTCCGTGAACGTCTTCACTTGTGGTTCGACTTTATCCAACTTCATGCGATGGACAATCCCATATACTCCACCGAGCATCAGAAGCCTACCAAAAATAAGGCAAGTTTTCACATTTGTGGTCTTTTGGTATTTTCCAAGGCTATTAAATTTATTTTGTTTTCTAACCTTTTTGATGCAGTGTCAGCAGCTTGCAAAGCAACTACACTGCCAGGCCCTGCAGTTGGCGACAAGATATCAGGTAAATGTGTTTCAGGAACAGTTAGGGTATTTGTGGAAATTTTGTTCTCATCGTCATTGAGTGGCTTTGCGAGTCGTTTGATGTCAGGATTTTCCAGTGTATTCCCATTAAACAGCAATTGCTCGGCAACTTGAGGGTCCCCCATTCCGCAATCACGCACAACCCGCAGTAGCAAGTTGTAGCTGTACGAGTCGGGCCGTAGTCGTTTCGACTTCATTATTTTCCATACCTTTCAAGATATTAAAGGAATAAAAACCAGTGAATTTTACTGCCATTTGGTAAAAGATCTAGGCTGATCATACATGTCCAATTTTGCTATGCAACATTTATTTCCTCAGTTTAAAACATTATAATTGTGCTCTTCAAAAAGCTATTTGAAGCAAACGATGTTAAAATTGCAGATTTTTCATATTAAATCAATAGGTTGCTGACTCCAGTGATGTTGTTACAATATATTGGATACAGGTATGAGTAAAACTAGGGAGTTTGAATAAGGCTGAATAAATTTACTCACCCTAACTGCGTGAAGAAACCCCGAGTCACTATCGGATGCACATCCAGCCAACAAGAAGTTCATTGTTTCAGTGGTAACTCCTACACCCTTCTGAACCATTTCGTCCGCCAAATGAAAGGCCATTTGAATGTCTCCACAGCGTCCGAATGCTAAGATGTACACCGAAAAGAATGAAACTTTAAATGTGATCTAAGATGCGCATGCTTGAACCTGGTAAGCATACCCTTTATGGCTGCATGATACGTTTTTGCGTTTAAACTGATCCCCTTTTCTGTGATCTTCTGGTAGAGCCCTGTAGCACTCTTTAATCCTTTTTCATGAAATGGAGAATTGGCACATGCGTTGAACAGCCCTGTGTATGTAGATCCATCAGGTTCAAGACCTCTTTCCCTCATCTGAAAGTGTAAATTAGAATCGCAAAAAATTAGTGGCAATTTATAGTGGAGCAAGAAAATTCCTATGCACCGTGCCAAATATCCAAACATCTAGTTTTACCTCGACATACAACTGAAAAGCCTTGTCCGAGTAACCCACTCTACCGCAGCCACCAATGAGCGCATTGAACATGTACGCATCAGGTTTTATTCTGTAAGTTTTCTTCATTTCTTTAAACAAGGTTAACGCATCCCCAAGCTGAGAGGAAGTAAGCGAACATTAATGTCACGAAAAAAGAAAAAATGTCTTCATCATCCAACAGTTATTGGAATTAGTTGATTTCCAAACCAACGTACTCTTCTTTCCCGAATGTGCATTCTCATGTGGCCAGTAAAGTTATTAATCGTTTGCCAGGGCTTTGGACGGATCCGCTTTTGATACTCTTCTTCCAACTTGTCACCTTCGTCATCAGTCGGCAAGTCATCGGTCGTTGTCCTAAGTGGCTGACCAATAGTCCCGAAAACATCCGATTCATCAGGTATGTTCTCAGCATTGAAAGTTTTCGAAGAAAGCTTGTTTATCGGTTCTGAACTTGAATGCGATCTTGCTTTATCGGTCTTTCTTACGTTAACCAGTTCTCTTTTCAAGAGTCTAGATGGCTCTATGCAGCTGTCTTTTAAGTTACCAAACTGATCCGGATCATACTCTTTATTAGCGGCTTTTCTTTCCTCCTTGATCGATGATGCTTTTGACTCTACCACCTTAGTCGCATAATGACAAACGCATGGCTTTAGGCCTAAGCAAGGTGCAGCGCAAATGCGCCTACCTGCTGACGGGAATCCTGGCCTGTAAACGGTTTGAAAATCTACGGCATATTGACAAGCACTTCTTAAAACCCTAAACGCAGCCATGGTCATCAATGTTGAGTAAACATCCAGGCTTCGTAGGCCTCGATCAAAAGCACAACGTGGTTGAGCTTTGCAGTGCAGACGATTATGCTATTGCCGAGTACATAGTTAGGATTGCGGTCACTAGGCTTTGGATGCTGCGTCTGTTTCCATGGTTACAGATGCTCGCATTTGTAGATTCGCACAACTGTGAGTACCCTTCTTGAAGTAAAGTAAAAGAAAAAATATATACATGTACTTATATATGTTGTAGTTAAGTTTAACTAAACGTGGGGTCGAGGTTCTGGATAATTATGCAGACTGCAATTTATTGTTATTCACTGGAAGAAAAGAGCAAACATGATTTTAGTGACGAATCTGCATAAAAATACCAATGTAATGATGATTTTTTATCAGGGTTTGACGAATTTTGTCATGACAATAATTCCATGTCGAAGATGTGGGACCATTTTATAGTGTGTCGCAAATAACGAACAATTACAAAAACACAAAAAAATCGAAAAAAATAAAGCGTTTGAATTGATAACAGCGCCACCTGGAGGTATTTTTCTTGCCATGGTTCTGGTATTAGTAATTACGTCACCATTAATTTAAATACAATGCACATCTCTTTTAAACGCTAATCTCCAATGAATAAAACATAAATAATTGGCTTTGTGCGTTCTGCGAAATCCAATTGATCCAAGCTGCTACTGGGATTTCGCACCATTCCTGAATATCTATAGAAACGATGCTTAAATCGACTAATGCAATTATAGTTGTTCAATGTTTATCATAACAATGTTGACTCTCCTATAATAAGAGGATGATAGAAGGAAATTTTGCCATTTTAAAAAGAGAAATATTGGGGATTTTCAGAAACGAAAAAGCAGGTCTTTCTGGTGTGAGCTATTGTTTTCAAAATTACACAAATACTCCTATTAGTATAATCTTAAAATCAGTACTTACAATGGAAGAAAATGTTGAATAATATTCAGTTGAAAATAAGTAATGCTGCAACTATGCAGCTACATGTGTGTAAAAAACAAAATACGAGCGAAAAAGGCCAATTTTCAGCATTATTATTATTATTATTATTATTATAAATGTTTGATGAGACGAAATCATCACCTATATGTAATTCACATACAGGATAAACATTCAATTGAAAGCCACCAAACATGAATATTTTTGAAAACAAGTTTGAACAAGTATACCGCCATTGATTTAATAATCGGTAGAATACTGACGATTATCTAGATTTTTTACTTTATTTTCGATCGTCATCTCAGTTACCCCCTGATATACATTTCCACAAGCTCCACTGCACACAGGTGCTTTCAATAACAAAATTTGGGGTAACCATTTGAGAGGTGAGAGTGATAGTAGCCTCTCAAGAATTGAATTAACATGCTCGTAGCAAGGTACTGCCAGTGATATCGGAGAGCAGCTCCTGTTAGCCAACAGAGAGTACGCATCTCTCAAGTAACTCTCCAAATAGTGTCCACTTGAAAGTTCCAACTCGCGAGAGTATCCTTACGCTCTCAGCTCTCAAATGGACACCGTGCAGAGGAGCTATCCGATAGCACTCTCAGTACCTTTCAATTCAATTCAACTTAGCACCCTGTAGCCTACTGTCAGCAAGGATATGCTATGTAGTGTATAATCCAATAAATTAAGTTATTTTTTATTCAGTATGCTGTGGTAACCATAGCATTTGGATGGCCACCATCATCATTGCCGAACTGAATTTGTATTAGCTTAGGGCTTGCTTTTGTTCTTCGTCTTCCTTGAGTCTTGTTCGCAGTGCCTTCCACTGGAGACCCTTGATCATTTGGGAAATGCTCTCATCTAGCTGCTGTTTACCGGTGACGAATTTAACTGCTCCAAGAAGACGAATTTACACTATATGTCACTTTTGATGAACATTAAGAACGAATCATCCAAAGTGAAGATGAAAGTGAAAGTTGTTTTCATCTCACTGTTGGATGAAGCTCATTCTGAAGCGATATGCCTCTAAACCCAATGCCATGTGATGGTCTTGCCAGTTGAAAGACATTTTGCATTTGGACAAGTGATTTCTTATAAGAAAATCAAGATTTATAATGGTCTTTTATTCGGCTCTGTTGTCACGGAAACCATAGAACATTCTGCTATCCCCATGGCAACGCCTTCCACACTGTGTTTCAGAACAGTTTTTCGAGTTAATTTACGCGTGAGTTCTGTTTTCATCGGTTTCATCCAAAGAGGAAGTGGGTCAACTTCTTTCAACGTTCACCTTCGATGAATGAAAAAGTGCAAGAGAGTTTGTTTCCACTCGTCCCTTTGGAAACTGGAAGGTGCGTCCAAGATGATCATCCAAAGCAATATCCCGTTTGTTAAACTTTTTAAGGGTAATTTCGGAATATTCTTCGGATTTCATTCGAATTTCGAATGTCGAAGTTGGAACGCGGGGCAGGCTAATTAAGTTAGCATCGCGAATAAAGCGGGCCGAGTTGGCTCGTTTCCATCGGGCTGGAAAAGTGCGATGGTGTGTGAGGACGCAGTGAAATACGCTAATGAATTTCAATGGTATAATGGGTGAACGAAGTACGGGCGACGTGGCGCTGCCTGCTCCGATCGATTTCCGCTTCCCTTCTTCAGCTGCAACTCAAAGTCGGCTTGCAGAATCGAGCGCTGATTTGCGACGCGTCAGACGTGGACTCACTTCGCGAACAAGTTTTCATCGCCCAGTCAAGCGATTCCACCCAAGATTCATCTCCTGATACCAGCGACTAATCCTTCGCTGGACCGAGACAACTTCTGAGGTTTGGAATTGGAATTTGGAACGCACGTCCTGGAACTGTGATTCATCCAGGGGGCCAGCAGCATGAGTCGTTGGATGGAGTTTTAGTTTAATTCCAGTTTCATGCAGCTTACTGACTGATAGGAAATCCCGCAGGGCAAGGACGGAGGTGAATAACAGCTGGAACGTCAAATGTATCTCCCCAAGAATCCACCGTTGAAAACGCGTGTGCCAGAGACTCAGTTGTGGACTGTTTTTCGACATAAAAATCCGATTTTTTTAAGCTCAAGTTGCCCTCCTGAAATGCGAGCTGCAAATCTAGATTCCTTCAGGAGTCACGTCTCGATTTAACGCTCTCGTAGTTGAACTTCTCTCAGTGCAAACCAGGACTTAATTTGAATCTCAAACCAGTTTAAACCTGGACTCAGTTTGAATCTCAAACCGATTTGATCTTTCCTCAGTGCAATACTGGACTTCATTTGAATGTCAAGCCAATGCCAAACAGAACTCAGTTTAAATCTCAAACCAGTGTGACCGTCTGACAGAAGACACCCACCCCTTCCAACTCGAGTTTTAAGGCCCCAAAGAATCACTCCCATGCCCCTCTGAAAATCGTCCGCATGCAGCTGGCGCCCTCCCAGATCCACTTCGTGCGGGACTACTCCACCGAGTGCTTCAAGCCGGACGAGAACCTGCTTAATTCCATCAGCAGCAGGACGCTGAAGGTGACGGAGCTGCCCAAAATCCAGGTGGTTGAGCGCCAGGGCGCCTGGTTCGCCCTCAACAACAGCTACCTGCACGTCTTCCGCGAGCTGGAGAAGCAAGGGGTTTGCGCCCGCATCCAGGTGGACGTGGTGCCCCTCAGCAGGGTGCCGAAGCACGTGCAGGAGACCATGGTGGTGCAAAGGACCGACAACAACGGACCCAGGACCACGGACAGAGAGTCCAACGAATTGGGAAAAAACGCCCTCTTGGGACTGAAGATAGGCGAAGAGAAGGACGCGCAAGAGGGTAAAGTTAATGCCTTGGATTTAAGATTAGCCTAGGGGATGTCCTTTATAAAAATCCGTCAATTTCTGTTTCTTGGACCACCTTTATGGAGTTCCTCTCATGGATGCCCATCTCGTTAGGTTTCATTGAGAGGAAATGCCGTTTTTGGAAGTCGCATAACTGATTTTTCAAGGGATATTTTCTAATTATAATAAGTAACGCAAATCGCACTGGACAATATATTCTACCCAGGGGAAAATAAATTTAGCAATTATAATATTTGAAGCTAAAATATGTATTTTTTTTATCGTTTGTATCGTTTAAAAAATAAGGCTCATTTTCTTAGGACATGTGAAAATGCATGTTTAAATGTAGGTCTACAGTATATGGTATATATTGAAAATAACATGCTCGAATTTATCGTAATTCTGCTAAGCTGTTGCTGTTTTAGCTATGTAAACGTAATAGTTTTGAAGCAGGCTCTGTAAAGATTTCAAAGAAACTTCGTAAAAAGGAACTTTGACTTGCCATTTCACCGTATTTATATAAAAAATCGACATTTTTTCGTGCGCTCGGCGTCAGCCCAAACAATTTGTGATTTATAGCATTTTTTATTAGCTATATGACTGACGTCTTGAGCCGGCATAACACACAATAAATCACGCACTGTTTAGAATTGAGAAAATGATTTCTTGTCAGGATGTACAGTATTTTTGTTGTCTGGCTGCTCTGAGTCTGCTCAGTCTTTTATTAAGCGGGCCATTACAATGTCATTAATACTGTCAATATCAACACATATTGGCAGCAATGATGATGCAAGGCATAATCTAAGGGAAAGAGTCAAGATTGATGGATTAATGTTGAATATTGACGAATATAGTATTAGATTTATTGACAGCAATCGTGTAGTACAGTACGTATATATTTATATTTATATATATGAATATATATTGAAATTAAAAACAATATATGTATATATATACACGATACAGGATTGCACGATTGCTGTCAGAATATATTTTAAAATATTTTGCATGCAATATAATTTCAAATATTTACATACTGTGACATAAAATTCCCAATCCATGATATTTCTAGAATATTAATGTGTATATTTTTTATATTTTGAAATATATCGATCTTACATCATGTGGCAAGTATCACAGAACTTCTATATCAAGAACTAATCTTTTATTAAAATGCACATTTTCCGAAATCTCATGCATTCTCTGTAGACACTTGACATACTGCGCATGTAGTTTGAAATAATTTTGTTTCGAAATTTCAAACATAAAATGACATCGCTAAAGTCAATTTTATTTTCCTTCACAACCACCTTCCCCCCTTTCAAAATAAATAAAATAAAATGCATGCACGAAGTTGTAAGTCAGTAGTTTATATTTTATTGACAGCACCACATTTTGAACTTGGAATCCCCTAGTGTCTGAGTTTCATTTTCACCCATGCGTTACTCGGTTACTGCAGTTGATATTTGTATGCAGTGAGTCGTAACGATGGCGGAGGAGAATATATTTTCACATTTTTCGCTTATGCAATAGGAAATCCGGAATAAAACTCTACATTTCTGCGATAAATCGTTCAATAAAAATATTGACATATTTGATAATTTTTTTTCGAGAAAGATGTGCAGCTCTCGCTTGCAAATCTGATTATAGAAATACTTAAAAATTGGATAGAAAATTCGTGTTACGGTATTCAGTACTATATATATGACAGTATTTGAAAACGAAGTTGAATCATTTTCAAGGTGAACAAAATTGCCAAACTATTTATAATGCATATGGTTTGTGATGTCAATCACACCATAATTTCTAATTTTTTAAATCCATTTTCTGATCCATTTTTATGATTATTATCATGATCTATGAAACTGAAAGTATCATACGTCAACGGGCAGTTAATTCTCTCGCTTCGTAAGCGTTTGTACTAAAAAAAATCCCTACGAAGATTCTAATCGGAAATTTAAATCAATCGGAGTTTTTGTGAGTTGTCCATGAGTTGTTTGAGTACTAGGATTACAGCCAATAACTTTTCTAAATAATTTTTTTGCCGTTTTATTTTAGATGAATTTGCACAAAAAGTCGATCGAGTATTTTTCTCCGAATCTGAGGATTTATGTGAAATTTTAAATTCACAGAAATAACAGAAGAAAACAAATAAATAGGCCTATATGGAAAGGAAATCAATAGTAATGATCTAATATATAATCTTCTTTTATAACCGTATATTTGGCTCCCAACCCTTTGTGTGTTTTCACAGGAAGCAAACGTTCATGCATAAAATATTGATATTTCTAGCATTCAGGGCTGTCCATAAATAACCACGCGCTAACTTGGAGATTTATTTCGCAATTCGTTATCAAAACTTGGTATTTTATGTTCGTATTACTCCAAAAGATTGGCGATTTATTTCCTCATTACAAAACAAGTACAAATTATCATGAATATATATTCATTTATTCTTAAGTAAAGCTTAAGGTCAAAAGTAATAATACAATGTGAATTATAATGACCTGTGAATTATAAATATAATCCCATAAAATCCGTATACATGTACATGTATGTCAATAGATATGCATGTATGTTTTTACATTCTTACATATGACCATAAATGCCAACATATTTACAGATATGGTCGTACCTGTCTATATGTCCACACCTGGAAAAACGCAATACATTAAAATATATTAAAGTTAAAGTGTTATCTATATTGGTATGTATGTAGAAAATGAAGTTTTGTTTAAAAAAATTGGGTGTGATGGGATTGGAATTTATCTAATTGATAGCAAATACTTTATCTATATTCATTCATGAAAAAACATGCGTTTATCATTTCAAGGTTTTACAAGCTTTGGTCCAGTATGAGCAATGTGACCATCTTAAGTTCACTCGGCTTCAACACCAACTGTTATTATGTAATAAAATCTCTATTGACCTTAATTGTAGGACGTGGTGGGCGTGACCCACCTTTTATATCGTTATATGATTGGAACAATTACTGGCAATGGATGCGATCAATTATAGCGTGCGAATGCATTACTAACGGGGAGTCTTTTTTTCTTCCCTCACTAGTTTTGTTTACGATGTAGAAAGCAATTTGGATTCACTGATATCCGCAATACATCCTCATCCCACGGGATTTCATTGATTTTCGCCCAAATTAAGATAAAAGCTAGCTGTGGACCCGCTATAACGATAGGGCAGGAACTGTATACGTGATCAGCATCCGAATGAAATTCACCCGCAATTTCCGATATGGAAATTTATTTAATCGTTTTAAAGTCTGGGAACTGTTAAATTCGTCATGGTAATCGCCTTTTCATCAACCTTACCTGAGTGCATCCACTGGTCGTGAAATTTATTGAAAAATACTTCGGATAACTTCGGTTCAGTTGTTGGCCAAATGAATTTATCCACTTACATTTTAGTATTATTATTAGTATTATTTATGATAACCACTATTTAAAATGAATTAAAAATACAGAACGTGCTTTTAAATTGATACGTTTTTGAAAATTTGCTAAAACACCAAATACATATTGATTCAAATTTAGGTTGTTAAGCTCTTCTAAAAGTCAGTAAATCTGCATCAGGGTCATTTGTTTTATAACTCAGGTTTAATCATTGCACGGCTTTGAAAAATAATAGAAATAGTTTGCAAAATGATTTAATAACCGATGTGTTTATCCACTTAAAATTGAAAATGCTGTTCTTATTGTGATAACAACGGTTTAAAACCAATTACAAATTAAAATAAATGAACCATGTTTTATGGCCAAAATATAAAGGCTGAGCCAAAAAGATGCCCACCAAGCAAAAAAATTGCACATTTTTGCTCTACATGCGTGTTATAATTGCTACATTTATTTTTTACCGTGTGGAATTGGTCTTCAACTATTGTCCGTGTTAATTTTTATAATTTTAAAATGTTCCTTTTATTTATAATTTTTTTAAAAATTGATTTGAAAAAATTAGTCTTTGAAAATACTGCAGATGGTTTGTAGAACAATTTTAATGCCATGTGTATTTATAATTTATAAATTATTTTTGAAAGTTTGAGATTTTTAAGAAATGCATGGGATGTACGTGTAGATCAGAAACTTAGTTGAATTTTTCGAGAAAATCCCGCTTCCATTTTATCTTTATTTTCTCAGAGGCCTTCCTGTAAGAGGATTGGTCCGTGTGATCGGAAGTACTTGTGAAATTGGATGCAGCAGATTTGGATTATGAGACTTGATTTTTAAGGATTTTGACAGTGCATATTACGAGTTCTACATTTGATGTATCCTTCTAACAGGCAGCCTTTATCTAGGATCAGATAGGAGATACAGGTACATGTACGTGTACAGTACAGTGTATGTGCCAATCGAAGGGCACCTAAATATCATTGTTTGCATATTTGGTTACTTCATTTTCTTTTAAAACGGAAACAAAAATATTGCAAGACATTAACATTTTACGAAGTTTGTCAATTAATACTTATGAATGAAAAATAGGAAAAAAAATTCAATCAAGATATAGTGTTCAGGAGCGTTCTTGGGAGACAGTTTAATTAGCATCCATTGCCAGCATCATATTTCTTCGATTGCGTATGTTGACTCAAGGATCGTGATCATTAATGGGTAAATGATCCGTCGATCATGATCGGTCCAAGGATCGTTTGTACAACGCGTTCACGCACTGTGCAAACTCATTACTTTTTCGCCGAAGAAATAGTCTGCCTGCGAATTGCGTAATTGAGATAAATTGGAATCAATATATCAAATTTAGTTTTCATCAGAAACGATCTCCCAATAGGGAGGGTTGCTGGATTGATTTACCATGACGACTGGAGAGGCAAATGATGCTGCGGGCGTCACGAAACTTGTTGCTTGCGTCAAACGACCATGGATTTTTAGTTCTAGTTTAGTCGTAAACACCATTGATCTTGTGACGTCATCCGTCAGGGGGCGTTTTCGTTCCTGTTCTCATCAACCAAAAATTGAATAGAAAGGCAAACGCGTGTAGCTTGTTTCAAGGGAATCACAATGTGCTACTATGTAATAGGCCTGTGATGGTCTTTATTGTTTTATGTACTTGTTTGAAAAACTGTACCAAAGTACTCATATATGGCCAAGAAATATCAAGTCATTTCCATTTAAATGTAACGTCATATATGGAAATAGTCTGTGTAAAAAGTAAATATGGGCATATACGACTTATTCCATTTATGGTTAACCATAACTTGGCCACAAATAGACCTAAATGGCCATTTTGTATATGCTCATTTATATCCATAAATGTCCACATATTTGCAGGTATATCATACATATCCCTATAAGTCCACATCTGGAAAATATAATACAATAACTTATAATAAAGTTAAAAGTTTATTTATGTTGACTTGTGTTCCATTTGCTTAAGAAAAGTGAGCAGTAATGAAATGGTCTTTAGTAGAAAATGGAATATTCGCCAAATATGGCCATATACAGCCACCCATTTTCTATATATGACCATGTAAAGTAGTGGTCCCCAACCTTTTTATCGCCGCAAACCGGTCAACGTTTGATAATTTTACCGCGGCCCGCTGAGGGGGGGGGGGACGTTGATTGTTTATATTTTAGATTGTTTTGATTTCATAATTTTAATTGAATTGTATTTAAACTTGACCTCAAAATAAAATACAGTTACACCAAAAAAATGAATATAATGTAATTTAACATTTTAACTCACTAGAACGCTAAATCAATAAGAATAATTTCATGTTCCTTGGGCGGCCCGGTACCATTTGATCCATGGACCGGTACCGGTCCGCGGCCCGGAGGTTGGGGACCACTGATGTAAATGATGTATGGCGATGTCATTATATGGCTCATAAATTATTTGGTCGGTTAAGGCATATATGGTATAACCCCATGTAGGCTATTACATTTCTATTTAACTTTTCCACCCGGGGATCATATTAGGGAAATTATGACATCATTTTTGGCCCCCTTACTGTTCAAAATAACATAATTTTTGCTTAAATTAAATCGATTTACGTTATGGGACAGAGCAAAATGGGACGGGGGTCGAAATGTAGAGATGGACACCTTTAACTTGGTAAAAAGTGAGTGGTAAAGTGAGTAAAAAGTTCGTGAGTGGGTGGTCGAAATGACCAGCAGCCAATTCGAATTGAATTTTTTATTGCGTGTCGTATTTCCACCCTACCTCTTCCTCCACCCCCGCAATTTTGCCGGGAACCAGAAAAATAATAACCGTGAACATCCTCGGGCTTTCACGAAATGCAACGGCGCCAATCGATTGTTTTCGTCTCCACCAATCCTAGCATTTCGGATGATTTTTCCGTTTCGTCAGATTGCCTTGCTCTCCAAGCAACCGCTTGGAGTTCAGTTCTTGGCTGCCGTTTTCACTGGCTGCTTGCAGTGGTCCTCTTTGTGGAAGAAAACAAATCCAGCCCTTGAATTTTCAGTTTTTCTGTTCGCATTTTGTCGAAAACATGCTGTTGATTGCTGATCATCGATAAGCCCCATCCCAGCGTTGCTTCTTGGCCAATCTTCCGTTGATCTCAAAACACTTTCGTCCCCCTAAAGAGGCACCTCTCCAGCGGCCATGAGGGTTTTTTGGATTTTAAAACGGAAGCCGAAATATTCCAGTCAGGGGATGAATTCGTCCGTCTCGGCCCCGGCCATTTCGTCTCAGTCAATCGATGTTCAGAATAACAATCACTTGGGGAAAACGTGTTTGGATCCAGGTAATGTCTGTTTTAAATCTCAGGTGTCGTTCGTTATCTGGGACTGTACACAAATGACGTCACGCCCCAGTGAGGTTGGGAATGAGTATCTGTAATTTGTAACATAATTTGATGCGGGTGGTGTGCCATCGCTGGAACTCTGCAATCAATATTTCGATTATAATGCATTTTTACAGTTGGTCATACTCGAAGCCCCACATAGATGTACATGTACATTTTAGACTATGTGAGCGTTGTGACGTAATATATTATATTATAGCCGATCATTTTGAATAGGAAAATGATTAAAACTGATGTCATATGTCGCTATATGTGTCGTCCTATTTCCGTAAAAAATGACATAACATTTCAATCTAAAATAACGTCTAATTTCCACTAAACACGCCGTCAATATTTAATATGAATGACAACAGTTAGGGCATTCGACAATCGATATTAAAATTATTCGGTTAATATTGATTCATAGGGTAATGCAAGTCATAAAATTGGAAATAAATGACCTATGAGTGATGTCGCTTCATGGAACAAGATGACGTCCATTTGTAGCGCATTACATGTAATGGTCGTTTCTCTGGTGGAAAATTAAATATGGACATATATAACTTCATACATGTATATGGTTTCTATGCATACATGTTTTAGCATCGTCATCTATGGTATCTTTAGATGAAGTCATGTATGGTTACATACTTAATCATTTATGGAAAATAGTCAATCTTATAGGCCTATTAAGGAAATTTCATTACTGTTCACATCCCAATGTTTTTTGTTAAATATAAATATATATATATATTTCAATGTATGGACATAGACATAGAGATATGTGTGACCCTATCTGTAAATATGTTGATATACATGTATTTGGGCATTATAACGTAAAACATATAACGATATGTATAGACGAAAATGTATAGATATGCATGTTATCGACTTCTATAAACAATAAATGGGCATATATTGATATGAATGGTGATATATGTCCATATATGGACATATTTAAACCCATATTTCTATAAACTATAAATTTAGATCCCATAATTAATTTTTAAATTAAAAAAAAATTATCTTGCATGGCCAAGTAAGCAGACATACTTGTGCATGCATATGGTTTATCTACATGTATAAAGATGTGTCATGTATGATCATTTATGGCATACATAGCCCCCAAATGTGGTCTTATTTAACTGTTCCATCCAGGTATTGACAAATTTAGCTATGTTGAATTCTATGTTTGAAAAGGGAAATAAAACCAAACACATAGTTATATACCCGCATTGCTTGTGAGCTAACAACGTTTGCCAAGGTTGGAGCACTTCAGAGCTTATTGGGCATTTTTTTTACAATTGGATACACAGCGAATGCAGTTCTTGACTTATCATTGCAGAATAACGTTAATGAAAGCTGGTGCAATCGGTTTCGGCCTTGAGTCTCGGATTTTCGGTATAAATTTACAGTGTTTTTCTCGACTTTCTTGGTACGGAATAACACTGCGTCAGGCATTATATGCGGCAAAGATGTTTGCTCTTTAAATGCTGCGGTTTTTTCGTATGAATTAAATATGAGGGAAAGATAGGAAAGATACCAAAACCACAACTCACAGTGCTCGGTGAGCGTTTTTATGATCTGCAGCAATTTTTCCAGGCGCTTGAGAATGTGGAGAAAAAGTAATGCTACAACCACGCGGTTGAAATGATTTTTATAGCTTTTCAAGCTCGGTTTTAATTATAATTTATACAGATCGCGATGTTTAACGATTTAAAATATTTTTCGCTGGAGACCTCCGCTCTGTTACGATCAATTCCCTGTTGTACGAAAATTAATGAAATTTTAATTAAAGTTGATATGTAGATGCTACAATTTCCATCGTATTTTTAGTCCCAGCTCAATTACTCGCTGGTGTTTTAATAGTAAACATGCCATCAGGCACATGTGTTTCATAAACGCTTGAAATTGCCAAGTGAATAGTGAAACAATTCAGACCAGACCTATTATTTTGGATTTGCAGAATCCTTCGAAGTTTCGCCATTTTTCAACTTGGTGACATTGTCTCAAAAAAAAAAGCCGTTGGTTAATCGTTTTATGCTGCTATAGGGGTCGTTAAAGCCACTGAAGTTGCTAAAAACCCTCTTCACTCCCATCGATCAATTCAAATTTGAGCTTTTCGCTAAGGAAATTGGATTTTTTTTCTCTCCCTTTTATCTATTTTATTTTTGTGGAAGGGAGGCGTGAAAAGTTATTTTTACAATCGTTATATTTGAGGAAGGAAGGCGAGACGGAAGGATAGCGAAATGCGCCACAATTCAAGCATTTCACGAGCGAGTATCGGTGTATTTTGGTCTGAATTTTTTTTCCAGAAATGCTTAATGCGGAAATTGAATTTTGCGGTCGAGTAAAAGACACCGTGACTTTGCGAGAGCGACATTAATCCTCTTTTCGGAGCCATCAAGTCATGGCGTTTAACAAGATGATGAACAAGATCTCTGAACGGAACACGTTTCAATTGATCCGAGAAAAAGAAATTACACCTTTTCACATTGATGACATCGCCAACGGAAATGTGGAAATGCATGGAAAAAATATGAAAATGTAACTTGCAAAAGGCATGAAAGAAATGGTTCTCGCAAGTTTTTTTTTCAAAAGTTAAATATCTCTTAATGTCAAAAACATGCCTTAGGCCTGTTACATTTTTCATATTTTGGTATACATGTACTACAACTACTATAATACTTTCCCAAAAAAAACATTTATAATCTTTCTAGAATTGATGAGGAAGTAAAGAAATTGGGAGTATGCGATTATATTTCCTTATGGTCGTACATTTTTAACCCTAAAATGCCAAAACTAAGCAACAGTTTCTCAAGCATTTAGAAACAAATATTGTTGGAGAAAAAAACAGCAAAATATAGAAAATGCCTAATAACCCAACAACTTCATTTCGGTTATACGACAGCCTTTCTTGTTACCCAAAGCGAAGCAATTAATTATTAATTTATCAAAGACGAAATTGTAATTAACTTATCATTTTTTTTTTTCAAATTGTCTCTAGGGAGGTAATCCAGCAGTCAGTTCAGATTGCGCAATAATGCGGTGTGTGAACAGCGCAAAAGAAGCCAGCATCAAATTTCCAGAAACTTAACACGTAATTAATGTCAAGATTAATCCAATAAAGGCCTCGAGCCATATGTCAAAATGAAGTGAATTGCAGAAGAATACATGCATCAGTTTTTGATGCCATAAATAGTAACCAGCTAGGGGAACGTCCATTAACGACGTACAATGCATACACAATCTGTTATATGTTTTATGAAAATTATGACATCATATTTGGTCATTTTTCAAAGCGATAATGACGTCCAAAAAAGTCAAAATATCATCTGGACTTGTTTAAAAAACATGCAAACGTTTTAATTATAATAACGACCTGTTTACAACAGCGTCATCAAATAAGGCCATTTTCAGTCATTGTTTATCGAATATGTTAATTACATTGTTAGAGGTCTTATTGCAATAGACGACATGTATATTAAACTTGACATCATATTATCCGAAAATGTGACTTCTTAAGTCTAATTTGTCCAAAAGAAAGAGTGAGATAACTTCATCTTAACCATGGAGACGTTTGATCAATTCGGACTAACTAACTAAGGAGCACATTCTGCCTGTTTATGGATGATCCTTAGACATATTGTTATGGCTTATTCCGTTACACTGAAAAGGAAATTGCCATTTCGAGGAAATTTTGAGATTTGAAAATGGTAATAAACGTTTTGCCATGACAAAGTAATTTTCGCATTACAGTAAATTCTGCATCATAGTGGAATTAACGTTGTCGTAAAAGGATTACAGAACTTTAGGAAGTACTTTATGACTAGTGCAGTCTATGTAAAACGCATATTACTCTGTTAAAATAATGCAATTTTCAGCATGTATATGCTTGTTAAATACGACGATGCATGGTGAAATTTGATTGGCAAATTTCAAAGTTGTAGAAAGGGCTTCAAAAGTATGCATTATGATCTCGTACAGGAGTTTGTCATACTTATCTACTCACTAACATATTTAGCCCTAAGGAAATTAGCTTTTAGCGAAGGATGAAATGCAGTTTAGATAAATGGTCTGTTTGAAACAAGCTTTTACGGCTTCTTGCATGTTTCTTTTTTTCTTATACATGTAATACGATAACAGTTTTGGGTGCCAATGCGGTGAAAAATTAAATATGACATACGTGGAATTGTACAACAGTACATGTAATAACTGACCATGAAATATATTAGCCATATATGGCAACTATAGATAAAGCCATAATATACGACTGCATACTTGGCTATATATGGAAAAAAATACACAGTAAAATAAAATTATGTGTGACCTTCATGCCGAAAACAAGCCAGCCTTAAAACAGTAATTAAAATTTGCTTGACAGGACTTTCACTTCACTTTGCATGGGGTATTATTTATGTGAATATAAAATTATTAGGTTTGAATATAATCTGTTGTGATGCTTTTAAAGTATACATCAATTAAAAATTCATTGACAAATATCCTTTAATTGCGACATTGAAATGAAAATGTGGTTTAGCCTATGCATGCATTTTATTATATTATATTTGACTTCCTACTAAAGACTATTATAATTGCTAACTTCTCATTAAATAAATGCTGATGTATGTATATGCATGTATATATTGTTAACTTTAATACTTGTTAAAGCATTAAATTTTCTAGGTATAGACACATGACCATATCTGTAAACATGTTGGCTAATGTGTGTGGACTCATGTAACCATGAATGGACATATATAGGCCTATAAGTTCATTTATGGCTCCTTTCTGGTCTAACCATATTTGGAATAGTCATATACATGTATCTCCATAAATGGCCCATATTTACTTTTTCCACCGGGGATTCGTTCTCATTGTTTGAATTTGTGGCCGAATTTTAGAAAGGGGACATTTTATACATGTAGATAAACATGCCTTTTTATTATGATCCATGGTGCCTTTCTTTGACTTGTGTTTTAATGAGTCGAAATACTGTCGGTATTATTGATCGTGTAAATCACTGTGAATCAAGGCTAACGTGTGGTGCATTCAGAGAGTAAAAAAGGCTGATTACAGCAATTAATCCTAGGTTTGGTGAACTCCTTCGTACCATCTGACATGTTTATCTTACACTTTTTTGATCCCTCTGCAGAGGCTTCTTATCATTCGAGAACCTTTTAAATGAAAGTACTGTAGGCCGTTATCAACGAATAGCTGCAAAACACGTCAGTATATATTTTTTTATTTAAGCTTCCTCATCCGTCTAAACGAAATTCCTGGAGCGTATGCGTAATTAAAGATTGGTTGGACGGTTGCTAGGTTTTCTTCAACGCCTGATTAGGGCCACCAAAACATTAGACACCCACGATAGACGTGGATCCATGCAACCTGTTTTCAGTCGGAATTTAAGTCTGCGGGGGTGGATTAGCGTGTTTATCGTGGTGCTAAGCCAATATTATTGTTTTGGATAAGTTGGTGAAATGCAGATGGCAGCTTTAACGCCCTACATGGCTTCTGCGACGACTGTTAAGTATGTCATGGGCGCACAAAAATTAAGGTGATCTTAGAGCCCTTTATAGGCTTTGGTAATAAGTCGAAGATAATCCCCTTATAATCCGCTTTTCATTTGGTATTTGAAAATGACATTAGGTGCCTAAATAATAGGGTTCAATGTTGGAGGTTGAGAGGGTGGCACGATCTCTTAACGTCTTCAAATGATGTCGTCCATGTGTTAATGACCTGATAATTATAAGATCGAAAACTGAACGCCCCAAAAGACGTCATATTTATTACATTTGAATTAGTGTCATGTGGAAATGAGAATATTTTAGATCGAAATTTGATGTCATTAAGCACAGAAATAGGACGGGACGTGCTAGGGTCATTATGACAGAGCAACCTCTGATGGTCTTTCTAATTTACTCATTTAATTGCTGTTGTAAGACTTTAAGGCTATTATCATCTGTCGTTGGTTTTATTTTTGAAATTTAGTCAATCGTAGAGAGCCATGTTTTCCTGATTCTCGCCATCTGCTGATCTGCGCATTTTTTTACGTTTTTTTTATTTTCGCCTTGAGGATTGTCAGAATGTCTGTTTTTATCCCTTTCTCGTTTGATTCCACTCTAGATTATCGATTCGTTCAAATGCACCTAGGTGTTTGGGACGAGGATCTGCTTTAAGATTGATTCCAATGTCAATACCAGTGATGCTAAAATAACGCTTCGAAAAATTCCTTACATTTTATGACATTTCTCATTGATATAACTATTAAATGTTTCGTTGTATAACAAAAAAAAAATGATTTAATATGAGATATTCAGGGTTCCCACTTACCTGGAAAACCTAGAATTGTCATGCAAATTTATACTTTTCAAGCAACTGTCAGGAAAACACAAAGTCAGATTGCGATAATCTCAAATGATTGTTTACGATGATGCTCAAAAGAGGGCATATCTAATCACACTTATGCAATAATAGGAAATTCCCTTATTTTCCATAGCACACTTTCAACTTTTGAAATAATAAATAAAAATATCAATAATTAGTCGTTTTCCATTTTATATCTTAGAAACATTTTAGATAAAGTCAGGTGTGAATTTTTTTCCAAAAACATGAAAAAGCCAAGGAAGTCAAGAATTTAATTTCGGTGAGAACCCTGATATTATGGTAATAAGCTTTTAGCAAAATCGCATAAAATTAATGAATTATGATTTAAACGTTTAATTGTCATTTCATTACACGGTCAGTTTTAAAAAAAGTAATAATAAATGAAGTTTAGAATTATATTAATTCAAAACGATTATAAGTCATTGTTTTGATTGACTGTTGTTTTTATAAATTAAAAGACGGCCTCAAGCACGAAATGTGTATCTGGGACAAATATTACGCAAAATACATGTAGCAGTGAAAATTTCAAGAAACAATTTTTCAAGGACTCCTTAATTCCATAAAGGGCTTCCATCGAAAAGTTATCTTTTTGACTTTAAGCTCCGAGCACAACGGAGATCCTCCAATCTATTATCGTCCAAATTAGGCAACCGGGAACATAGATCAAGGCCACTGCATTTCAATAAATAACAAAATTTTAATCCAATAACAAGTCAAAATAAGTTTTTTTTATCTGGTGACATCATTACTCACAGATATAAACGGGTTATTAAATTGGATAAATGATGGCAAATACATGACTTGTTTATGGGACAGTATTGACATCCATTAAATAAATACCTAGAAAAGACATCGAATGGGTGAATAGTCGTTATTGACATATTGGATGTACATGTAAGTTAAAGAGCATTTTCAACGAAATGGATTTGGGTTGACAACTGAGGAATTAACCTACATGTAGTTGCTGGCACACCAACGCCATGCATTTAATTGGATGGCAGAGGACTGGAGGCCCTCATGCATGGTCCGTTATCTCTCATTACCTGCAGGAGGCGTATTTATCGAAAATTTTGTTTACGCAATATTTTTGAGGACAAATAGCTCGGTTTTGATCGTGGAATTTGTCAGTCTACCGATTTCTGATATTTGAGGAAATAATTGGAAGAGCTATTAGGCGGAGTTATAATGCGGAAAATGGATTACATGCATCTTGATATTTCGTGCATGCTCTAGTGCAGGTGTATTACACTGTATATGCATTTTCAGTCGAACTAGAGCTGTTTTACTCCTAAAATCTGGTTCTGGACCATGACTGCAAAAATTACATTTGGACGAATATTGCCGATTATATTAATTAATGAAGTAAAACGAGAAAAATGAGTTTTTCCCCCTAATATTTCCTAATGCTAATGTTTTGTAGCTAAACTAAACGTGGGGTCAAGGTTCTGGATGATTATGTAGGCGGCTATATGCAATATGAAATTGGCAAATATTGGTAAAATACAATTTAAAAAACTTCATAAAAATAAATAGAGCAATTATTATTTGTAGAATTAGTTCATCAGAGTTAGACGACTTTTATCATGACAATAACTCCATATCGGAGATGTGTGCCCTTTTCATCTAAAATCTGGAAATTTGTAAAGAAAATCTCATTATTTGAAGCCACTGAAGCCTGAATCTTTTTGGCATGTTGTTTCTATTAAAACGATTTATAAAAAGCAAACCTCGTGATAAAGCAAATGTCTGTTGCAGGACATTTCACTTTTTAAGTTTATAATTATTACATTTATGTGTTGTTTGTAAATTAGTCATTTAAATTGGAAAAGAATAGCCAATGAGTTTTGTTACCTAATGGAACAGGGCTAAGTCCATTCACAAAACTGACCTAAAAGACGGCATATTTACGTACCATTTAATGCACTAGTGGTCATTATTGACAGATTGCATTGTACTCACAAGCTATAATTTCCATGACCGCCCTATTTGTGCGAACTAGAGCCTTGGACGTCCTTTATGAACAGCCCTTTATTCCCTTGTTTTTCTTTTGAACTTGCGTTACTTTTTCGCACTTGTAAAGGCTTTTCTTTTTTCTCATCATGATGAATTGAGACGCGGCTCATGCTGTATACCTAGATTTAAGACCGTAAAAAGCGAGGCTATCAAAAAGGGCTATAAATCCGTCCGACCCTGAAGGTTGGCAAACCATGACAGTTCGCTAATCCATTAAGGAATGAGTAATAAACACGTTGGCTGCCGGATGGACCGTATTAAATATGATAATGCGATATTAATACGACGAACGAATGGTTTCTCCGTCTTGCGGAAAATGTTCATATAATATTGGGCCACTTAGGATTAGCGGAATTTATGAGGTGGAATCATAAAATATCCCCCTGTGTTGGCGAAACGCAGTTGGCTTTGTGAAAATGAAACACAAGATTTTCGTTAAAAACGGCAACATAGATTGTCAAAATTGAAGAATTAATGTACAGCAGTTGCGCTAACAAATAAGAGGAAGAAAGACGAATTTGTTTCAAATTCAGTCATCAGGAAATGTTACAATAAATCGTATGTATGATTTGTTACTTTGAATTGAATTTATTTCTCTGTAATGCTGCCTAGCAAGTTTTCAGTGCTGCTAAGGTGGAAATAGTAACGTATTGCATGTACATTGTGTGACTAGACCAGAAATGGGCCAGTGTTTAAATATGTCTACATGTATGTACATTTTTACATTCTTACATCTGGTCATATATTGCAACATTTGTACAGATATGGTCCATAGCTGCAATATATAATACATTAACTTAAAGTTAAATTTTTGTTTATATTTGCATGTGTTACATTTGCCATTCTATTCTATTCTATTCTTTACTCTACAATCAGCATGTAATGTCATGTGGAATAGAAGGTTGGCAATATTGAATGTTGTTATGGCGTAACATATAACCCCATATATGGCCGTATTCAACTTGTTTATTTATATCGACCTTTTAATTTATGAATATGTATGGATCCAGTTAATTTTACCCAAAAGATAACCACAATGCATTTGTATGCATCATTTTACGTCTATTACTGTAATTTGTAATACAGTAATACAGTTTAACACAGGATTTCAGTAAACGTATCGTTGTTTAGGATAAAAAAGAAACAATTGATAAAATAAGCCATCGTAAACTAATTTAAACTTTGGAAAATGGAAACTTGAATTCTGAAAAAAAAATGTGGCATTTCGAAAGTTGTAAGTTTGAAAATGTGTTGGAATGTTCGTCTTGTAATTGTGAAATGCCAAGTGATAGATTAAAAATTCCTTCGCAATAAGCAGTAATTACGCCTTAACGAAGTCGGTGAACTTTGTTTTAAGTGTTAGGACTCCGAGTCAGTCGCTTTTATTGTCCATCATTTTGGCGCTCGCTTTCGGGTTCATTTAGCGATTACCTTAACGCACTTTTTCGCCATAAAAGAAATTTAATAAGCGTCATTTTTATGATTAAAGCAGTAGTAATAGACGCGCATCTCGCTTTTTCGCAGTGATGACATGACATAAAAACGTACGTGCTTTCAAACAATTAAGTTTCATTCTTACAGTAGCTCGTTCTCGTGTGCATGTACATGCATATACATTTAAAAACAGACAATATTGGGCACGTAAGCTGTAGCCCATTGAAACTTTGCTGCTTTCCATTGGGTCTAGTACGTGTCTAAAGCCTGCGACACACTGATTGAACCGAATTTGGAATTTTCTAATTCCTTCAAGTTTATCGATCGGTTATCCTAACGATTAGTGCTTTCTTATTGCACACGTGACTTCACATCTGCTAAAGTGCGAATTGCGAAGCTCCTGCATGCATGAGTGCCTTTGATGGATTTTAACCTAAAAACTAATAACATTTCGTATTCATAAATTGTGCATTAATTCAACTTAGCTCAGGGGCCGTCCATAAAAAACGCCCATCAAACACTCGATTTCTTGACTATATCTACCCTTCTACGCTCGGATGGAAATGTTAGATGTGGTCATACATGTGTATGGGGTTATATTTATATTCCGTAACTGACCATGTGGCCATCTAAAAGACCATAGATTGACCTCGACAGTTAAGCAAATGTATACATTACATGCCAATATAAATACAATTTCAACTTTAATATAAGTTACTGATATTATATTTTCCAGGCATATACATATTGAGATATATATATATGACCATATATGTAAATATGTTAACATCTAAATAAGGTTAATGTCAGAATGTAAAATCATGTATGGATATTTAGGCTATGGACATATACAGTATATGAGCTAATATGGATACGAATGTAGATATATGGCCATGTATAAGTCCATACTTTGACATTGACATACATGGCATCTTTATATAAAACCATGCATGTATATGGCTGCATACTTGGTCATATATGGTAAATATTCGATTTTCTACTAAAAATAATCTCATCACAGCTCACATTTCCAGGTATGGACATGCATGTATAAATGTATGACCATGTCTGTAAATATGTCGACATATATGGTCATATGTAAAATGCAAAAATATATATGGATATAATTACATTGGCAAATATGGCTATGTATGGATTTTATCGACTTATATAAATAGTAAATGGGCATATATGGCCATATAGGTCCAATTTCAGGTCAACCATGTATGGAATAAGTCATATTTGGTCATATGTAATTTTTCTACTCGGGTTAAATCTTCCGCCTCGGACGTCATTTATGGACGTCCCAATAACGCGCGTATGAAAATTAATTTTCACTTTCAACATCATTAAAGCAGATGCTGTTTTCGCTAGAAAGCGTTAAAACTAATGCAGTTTCAGCGCGAATAAAACTCATCCCTGTTTGGAAACACAAACGTTGTCGCTTTGAAAAGACTTCCAAATAGGCCGTAAAACGAGGAAATGGAGAGAAATATCCATTTGTGACAGTTAGGAGCTTAAGACGTGTGTCAGGCGTGTTTTCTTGTTTATTTTTAGTACTGTGCGTATATTTTTTTTATCAAAATTCGCGAGCACGTAAACGGGCGCCTGCTTTTCATCCAATCATTTATTTTCGTCTGAAGCTGCGCTAGTTTCAACGGACGCTTTCAACCACTAGTACTTTTATCCCTGAGGTAAAATCATCCAATTTATTTCAAGGTCTGAATGAAACTAGTTCAATAGGGCTTTGGATGTGCGTGATTTGAATGCATGAACATTTTTCGCCTGCGTTGACGATCATACATGTCAACATCTTTTATTCGTGAATGGTTTTGCAGTTGCCAGAAAAAAGTCTCTATTTATTTTGCCAAAGTATATAATGCCTATAAAATAAGCAAGGACCACACCATATACAAGGTGATAAAATGAAAAGTCGGCTGTATAACTTATTCCATAAACAAAGAACTAGATTTTGATAAATTTTCATCTCCTAATAAAGTATATGGCCATATGTAATAACTTGAAATAACTTTCATTCGCAAAATATATGTATTTTTTAGAAATAAAAGTGGTCTATAAAAGAGAGATAGGTTAGATATTATAGGTTGCCTTCTCTTATATTCTTCGAAGCAATATATTAAATCTACCTGCATTTGTTGACCAAAAGCTTTTTCTTTCAAAATTTTCCAAACAAAAAAAATTCTGCAGTGGTAAGTTCGACCCATATGCCCCTTTTCTAAAGCAAAACAAATACTGTAAGTAAAATTCATCTTCTCCAAAAATAATATTTTTTTTCAGGAGGGAACATCGAGCAAATGAGGGGTAAAAACAGGATATAAAATTTGCTTCCAAAAATATAAATAAACGCTATTTTTTTCTCTCTTCAGTTTATTGAGACAACAGCTGCCGGCATAGCGAATAAATATTTATTTTGAAGTGGGTAGATTTTTTCTAAATTTTCCACCCTTGCGGACACTGACCGTTATGAGCTTCTGCGCAGCATCTGTTTTTATCTAAAAAATGTGTTAGTAGTGATTGCCCCCCATTAAGGGGTACCAAATAGTCCATGGGTAATTCGATCACCGGCGATGCTGGTCTAAAATACTCGTCTCGATTCCTTTCACGTTCCAAACTTCAGCTTCTGAGGAGTTTTATTTCTATCCATCGCTACAAAAAAAATCTGGGCCTGCAGCTTTACCTCTTAGTGTGCCCCTCTTAGAAGGACACGTCGAATAAGATTGGAAGAGACGAATTTGCAGACCTTAAATCGTGAATCCTTCCTTGATGTTTTTACGAGCTTCATAGATTGAAAAAAGGAGAACGGAGATGATAAGATTGGAGTGAAACTCAACGGCTTTTGTTCTTTTTTTTCTGCAGGGTCTGGGCGAGTGACCAAAAGAGGGTACCACAAATTGTCGGATGGAGGAGGAGATGATTGCACCCTGCACGCAGACTCGGAAACGGAAGCCACGAGCAGCTTTAGCGGAACTGAGTGCTCGGACTACGACCCGGAAGTGGAAGGAGGTGGCGAGGCTGAATCGGACAGTGAATCAGGTGAGAGCCCCTATAATTACTGTAATTACAATTTTTGATGTAATTTTTCATACCGATTAAATAATCGTCGAATGATCCTTAATGCTCCCAGGATGAAAAAATAATAATATGGACCTATATAGGACTTATTCCACAAATGATTCTGTATGGCCATATTCGTGTATGTCTATTTATATCCATATATGCCCATATAATGCTTACATGTCCATAAAATATATATTCTTACATTGTGAACTAATGTGATGGCGTATACATGTAGCCTACATGGTCAGTAATGGCATATATAACTCTATATGTAATCATATTTAACTTCTTTTTTTGGGGACGTCGTTAATATTCAGTTTTGATGTAATGTTATATGAAAGCGTGATGCTGTTAAGGATTGAAACTCATGTTTTTTTTAAATTTTTAAGTGTGTTAAATGCAATTTATTGCGATTATTCAGTTTTCGTTGGAAATTCCATGGCATTCTACTTGTGTATCGCGTCTCACGCATGCAGCACGTGCACGATGCATGCAATTCCTTCTAGAATTTCACTCTAGTTCAAAATGTAAAACGACAGCGATCGATTCCTTTTATTTACCCTGAATCTGTAAAGTAAAGAAAATGAATTTCTAACTTCAATTACAAGCTCAGAAAGTAGTCAAAGCTTTGCTGCCATGATCAAGCCCGCGATGCTATTTGTTTCACTCGTTATTTTGCCTCTGAGAATTATATTTTTGTGAAGCGTTAAATTTGTAATCAAAAAGAACGTGCATCTTATTTTTCAATGCATAATTTATCGCCGCATCTTTATGCGATACTAAAACCGATTTTGTTTTTAATATTTGGTTTCCACTTAAGTTTCGAACCACGTCCTTGATAAGTGGCGTGCAATTAGCCCATTTGGTCGACATAATTTCTGGCCATAAAAGCAGCCACTTAAATTCCCCCAGCGTCGCCTTTGACTCCAAAATTACCCTATTAACACGACGATGCCTCGGATTTGGGCCGCATCCAATTCAATTTGTTGAGAGAAATTTTGCCGGCTTCATTTTCGTTAAAAAATGGGAAATGATCGCGCGTGCCAATGAGGGATTCCACGAAGCCATTGTCGCGATATTCGAGTTGGCAAAAAACGATAAAAAAAACTGAATTTACGCCGCGGTTATTTTTTCGCGTACGCCAATTTTAGCCGCCATCCCCTGCTTTGCGTGTGAATTACCGATTGGAAATTGGATGCGATCTACGTGAGCCGAGAGATCGGCACTGCCAATCTTTGATGCGTTTTAAAGCTCCTGAAGAGCTGATTAGATCGAAACGCTGGTTCATCGATTATTTTCATTCAACGTACCGATGAAGTTTTTACTAATTTTCACCATTTCTTCCCCCCTCCCTCCCCGAATTTCCACTTTTTTATAGAGTAATTTTCACATGTTTGCTAATATATTTTTTATTTCCCAAGTCTTGAAAGGGTTAACTTCATTCACCCCGGTGGTAAAGTTGAATATGGTCAGTCATGGGATAACGTATGGCATAAATGACCAAGTATGAGCCATACATGGCCACTTATCGCCATGCATGCATACCTGGGAACGTTAGATAAAGAAAATAGAAAATGTGTTATTTGCCTTTATTAGATAAGGTCATACATGTATTTAGCTGCATAATTATATGAATAAAATCTTAACTCTGGTAACTATATTATCCAGCCATGAGCATATAGATATGGAGAACGTATAAGAACATTTATGAATTTACATGTACACTGTATGTAAACAGCATCTGAGCGAATATTAAAATGAATGGCCATTTAGGGCCATGTATGGCCAATTTATGCACCAACCATATAGAGAATAAGTCAACTATGTACGTATATGGCCCATTTATATACTCTAAATTACTTTTTCACCCGGGTTCTGAGTATATATCGAAAATTAAAGCAGGATCAAATTTAAACCAGTGCTATTCTCGTTTCGTATAGAAAACGAATTTTCTCAATCTGGCAAAAACGCGGACACTTCCAATGCTTAAATTTATTACATCCAAAAAACCGACGACATTTCAGTTGTTTGGGAAAACGAATAGCTGTATTCGTAGTAGCATTTTATTTTATGGAATGCATATACAGTATAGCAGTATGCAAATTAAGGGGAGAAAACTCTTTTCGTAGAGTTGTTGCAATGCACGGCCACCTTTTGGCGGAAGACAATCCACGAGGAAATAAATGGAAATACAATTTTTTTTTAGTAAATGGTATTACAACACCCTGAAGGGTTGGCGAGAGATGGAAGTGATTGCTTGTTTCGCCAAATTTACTTCTGCCGCCGCATAAACATCCCACTTGCCTCCGGGAATTTCTAAAATCAAAACCAAGGTTTTCATCCATTTTGATTGGTGTTGTTTGTTCGCAGAGGATGCCCTGACCTGCAACGTTTGCGATCGTTCGTTCATCAGCACCCGCAAATTGGCCCAGCATCAGCAGCGCAAACGTCACTTCGGCTGCTCCATATGCGACTCCATATTCCCCACTCTGATGACCCTGGAGCTGCACAAAGAATCCCTGGAGCACTGGTCGGACGACGAAGGGGTGGCTCAAGGAGGGCGTGGATCGGACTCTGAATCAGACTCGGACGACGATGACGTCAGAAGTCCCACGGAGGAACTGGAACGATTGCTTTAAAACGTGTACATTGTATACTCGTGTTGTAATCTCGGAGCTAAAATGGTTAAGACCCTTCGCGTCTCTTTTTCGTGCATGTCTTAGTAACATCGGACGTTAACTAACATTGAGGCGAAGTAAATTCACTAATCGTTGATTAGGTGAGCCAATCAAAAACGGGAGTTTGGCACGATGCCAACGCATTGCTCTTATCATGGGCATCCTGGTGTATTATCGTCAACGGTTCAATGCATTTCAATATATAAATATATACGTGTAAAATTATAAATCTGTTGATTCAAAGTCACATATAGATTCTGGGAAAATTGCACAAAAAACAACAACGAGCGGATAGCGGAAATAGTTGTTAACAATCTATTCTGCTATACGTTGAAAAGAAATGTTAATCAAAACCATGGTGGTCTGGCCTAGCTCCTTAGCCCATTCTACAGGAAGATGAAAAAGGCTGTCTGCAGTAGCAATTACTTTTATTACCAAATCGTTAACTTGTTATTTTAACAACTGGTTTTCGTGGCCACACTTTATATCGATTATTCCAAATGCGCCATCTTGGTAGAAATCAATGTTAAATCAGGCTACCAGGAAAATTTATTGATTTTCAGCTATTTGGTCGAATATCATTAAAATGGCTTTAAATTAAGCAATGGATTTACCGTGTTCTGTCCATTTGTTCTCGCCCTTGTTGAAATTCGTTTAACTCTCCAGGGTCGACGTATAATTGTATATAATTATTGCAAGAATGCTGCGCTTAGGGGCCGTTCATAAAGCACGTCTCGTAAGAGTATTTATCAGTTCCTAAATCCCACGAAAGCTGCTCGTATGATGTCATTTACACCCAATAAATTTAAAAAAAAACGCCTTAGTTGGTCAAAAATTCACCTTTTAATGGACGGCCCCTTACTAGTCTCTAATTTCAACGAGTAAATTCAAGCATTTCGGACATGACATGAAACAGTCATAATTAAATCATTAAAATTAAAACTCGATTACTGATTAAAATATTAAGATTTGTATTGCGTATTAAACAGATGTTAATATATTGTATTGTTCTTGGAAAGAAATCAATCGAAGACAATGTTTATTAAGGATTCTTAATCAGTTAAAGATTAAAGAATCCTAATCAGTGTACAAATGAATTGAATTTTTTCTGATACAAAATATAATGGACCTCTTTCGCGTTATCTTAGAATTATTTTAATAAATGCGTGTGCTTACTCCATTTCATGGTGCAAAATACAAATACTAAAATTAAGGATGCCTTTTACTTTGGTCAAACAATTTGGGAAAACGAAATTTTCGGCGCTCCTCTTTGATCAACTTTTTCTTCGTGCATAGAATTTCGTAAAATATGGTAATGTACGATATAATATCGGTATAACCCACACCGGGTCTGTATAGATGGTGATATGTAAATTCTATTAATATAAATCATCAGATTGCTGTAAGCGTATATTTTACGAGCTTAAAAATGTGCGTTGCTCTTGCTTAAAACCCTGCATTCATGCAGTTGATCTGTGTAAACTCGATTACGAGAAACGTGTTTTTTTCTCTTCTGTTTTATAAAAAAATGCATAAAATGTTCCTCCATTTTTGTTGAAAGCGCTTAATTTGTTATGAATGCTGCTTAGGCACTTTCACCAAGGTTGTGTTTCTTTATGCCATCAGAATTACTTTTCAAGAAAGAGTACAGGCGAAAAACTAATATACAGGTACTTGCCATTTTGACTTAAAACCAAGGATGTTCTGGGTAATAAATCGCTAAATATATAGTGTATGTATAATTTGAACAATAAAAATCACATCTCTCAAAGAACCTGAATCGAGGGTAACGTTGGATAAAAACTTATGAAACATCCACTAATGTCTTTTGTCTGACCAAAAACTAGATAAATGCAGTTTAAAAACCAGAAATAAAACAAGGAATATTTTATTTTTGAAAGTTTTATAATTTTGTTTCTTTTTAAAAAAACTCAATTGTTATTAAAGAGCGAAGTAAGATCCCGACCAGAAATGGTCTATTCGAATAGACCATTTCTTTATTAAATAATTTTCTCTGTTTAACTGTAGCATTCAGTAGCCGTTTTATGGTGTCATCATATTAAATTATAAATAACTTAAATAAATGGATCATTTATAACATATTATAATTGTTAATAACATCAGTTGAGGACGTTAATATTCAACGAACGTCCTTAAGTAACATATTTTAAGGTTATTAAATTAAATTAAATTAAACCTCTTATAGGAATGATTTCAATTTTATTTTGTTTAATTTCGTCTTTTCAACTTTATGCACAGTAAACTCTTAACAATCGCGGCTTCAGCATTCGCGATTCGCGATGCAAGGCTGAAGTAAGGACGAAGAAAGAAATAATTGAATAGCTTGTTTAAAAAACGTCAAAAACTGCCGTACAGTAGATCTACGTCCTCGTTTGACATCATTAAAAAGACATTCAATTATGCACAGAATAAATTAGTCGTAAGGTGGAAACTCAAGTGCCCTAAAAAGTAATTATGTTAAATTTTCTCATCATATTATGTGAAAATGAATCATTTTAGATTAAAATAAAATGCTATTTAACATAGCACTTTTCAACACTTTTTCAATCATATGTTAAAAATTTGGAACGTATCCACCACGCATGTTGAGGGTTTCTCTTCCTAGGTTTCTCTTGCTAGAAGCGCCGTAGTTTAGTAGAAGCGTTCATGCGGCTGTCTGCTTAATGGTTCCATTTCGGTTGTTTTTTTTGCGAATGCTGATGTGCTGGCAAAGACTGAAAGCAGGAAATTGGTATTGGCCACGGGCCATGTAAAAATCACTGTTTAAAATAATCACTTCGTCTCTCGTAATTAGTTCATCGCCGCATTAGGTGACCCAGTTGGTGAAATTGTCCGATGTCTTTATGTCTTTATGATGTTCTCCAGGGAGCCACGCATGCGCCATTAAATTAAACTACCGTCAAATTTCGGCCATTGCGAGCGGAGAGCAGTTTTGCAACGCCTACACGGATATTTACCGTAGCAGCTGTCATCGTGTGACTTTTTAATCTGAATTTCGTCGATTGTGTCATTCAATGAATCACGCAGTATGTGAGCGATAACGATTTTCAGTTCCGATCAGCAAGGCATACCTATGGAGCGATTGATATTAACGTGAATAAAGGGAGAATTCGGTAAGAAAAATATTTTCGATTCAGTCTGGTCGAAATCTTTTGACTAGCCCCAAACGTCCTTTCATAACCATATTTTCACCGTTTTTTAAATATCTTCGTCGGTGATGAATTAGCCGGCCTGTTCAGTTTTGTTATCGTCTTATTATGTAGTTTGTGGATGGTTTTCGTCTACCAATATTGTCCCGGGTTCGTCCAATTGTTATCTGTGCAAAATGGCCTAGTGCTTTACTC
>JAQIXS010000508.1:0-44994 GCA_034700785.1 Rossiulus vilnensis | reverse complement strand
TGATCTCAATTTGTGATATAATTAACCTGATATTCTGATAATTGTCTGAAATAAATGCATTTGAAGACTATTTTGAAGAGCTATTTTAACCCAAAAATTTTCACTTAGGTAGAAATAGACATCCCTCCGTAACTCGTAACTCGGAATTTTTTTTGAGAATTTACTCCCAAAAATTCCAAGTTACGGAAAGTTGACTGTAATCAGATATAGACGATTAGTCGTGCGTCTTTATCATTTACGATTCAATCACCCGTGGCGAGACTCAATTTCAACATTTACTAACAATGGAAGTTATTTGGAGTCTGCAATCACACTTAATGATTATCAAGATAACTCTGGCAAATAAAGAAAATATTTACATGGATAAATGTCATATATTCAAAATTATTTAGGGTTAACCAATTTGAGGAAATTTTAAGTTATTAGTAATGGTTCATGACAATACAACATCGATAATCACGGGCTATTTTTAAGTTTTTAAAAATGTACACGCTCGAGCAATCCAGTACCCCGTAATTTTGCTTTATCGTTCTTCTTCTCCTCATGTATACTAAAATACAAATAAGAATTCAGTACTATCGTCCTCCATTCTAAGGGAAATATTGCAAGAAATTTACAAAATTAGGAAAATACGAAATCAATTTTGTAAAACGCAACTTCCTCACTCAATTTTATTCGGGAAGTTAGCGTTAACCTCCTCGTTTAAGAGCCAAAACAGTATTCAATTGGCATTGGTCAAGTTACGAACACAAATGACCTAATGGAAGAAAACAAAGGATCAAATGAATTTATCTTTGACAATGGTCAAGTTGATACATATCTTTGGGTAAATGGACACTTACACGTTGTGGTTATGTTTTAATGAATTGAATGGACAGTTTTTCCACGCAGTTTTTTAAAATAATAAATATGCCTGTACAATGTAAAGATACTTTTAATAATTTATGTTCCTAACCATTTTCTATGTTCCTTCATTTCCATCATTTTGACTTGTTTTTAATGACTTCAGCGTTTCCTTCATTGGATATATTCAGTATTATTGAAAATCTGGGTAAAACTCATCATTTGTGATTAGTAAGTCCAAACATTTTGATTAAATCGCAAATAAAAAATTCCTATTGTTTAGTTTTTCTACAAAATTTAAAACATCTAAAATGATTATTGAGTATTCCAAACCAATTTTAACAGCAGTTTGTAATATCAAGCTATTCGAATAAAAACGATTAACATGGGTTGGAAGGGCCACATGGCAAATCTTTGCTGACAGTAGGGTACCGGATTGAATTGAATAAAAAAGGTTGACCCTCCCATTCTGAAATCGACCACATTTGGGAAAACGTGATACTCTTTTTGCATCAGACGGGAAAATGTTGATTTTTATTTGCGAGTATGAGAAATTAAAGTGTCTTTTTTATAGCGCAGCGTCTCGACAGTAACTTTTACACACTTATCAGCGCCTAGGTTGCTCAAATTTGGTGGGGAAAACGATTGTTAGCCTTATAGCTGCCATTTTATCACCAAATTCAGTCTGGGTTGAAGCAGTGTCTCAGATGCAAGTTCTCTAGTCTCGAGACGTTTTTCTTAGACACGAAAAAAGGCAAAAAATATGAGCTCGAATTAGAAATTCCAGGGGACAATTGTTGGCCGACTATTGCTGGCACAGTAGTCTAAAGTTAGCGTTGAAAATTTTTCACATTTCATTGTGGCTGCCACCAGTAATAATTCCCCCCTCCCCTCTCGACATTGTGCTGCTTCGCAACAGTGAAGTAGGATTTTGAGCCAACTTTATTAATTTCTGCAAGGAGTCTCCGAGCCCCGCTCGTTAAATTAAATTTTCCCGTACACAGGCAATTTGGAAACCGTGTTACAACTGGCACAAGAGGCAATCAACCTGAAAAATTAATCAAGTTAAAATTCGGGCAGGTTTCTTGATGCGCCTCCTTAAGACCCTGCCGCTGGATTATGCACTGCGAGATGACAGTGAAGTGACTAATTAGGAACAAGTGCAATATGAAGAGGCTTTCATTTGTCACAAACGCTTATTTATAGCGGCAGAAAATGTCGACTTGAACTAAACTAGCACGATTCTGAACAAGTTTTCATTTATACATTTCATCTGTAAGTTCAAAAAACAAAAGCTGACGATTGGGCTTGAACCTTGCCATTTGAAGAAAACGTGAACTATTTATTGCTAGGGCCTTTCATAAAGGACTTCAAAGTTGGAGGTGGTGAGTAAACATATCAGACTGGGTCAGGAAATTAGGACGTCTACGTTATAATAATGTATAATGTTTAGCAATTTTAATAAGTATTTAAAGCAAAAATGCCTGCTGCTAGTAGGGTACTGAGTTGAAAATTGAATTACGTTTTCATGTCATGTGACAATGAGACGATATTTTACTTTGAATTTTTCATGTCATTTAATGTTAGGGGCATTATGACATTTGCTTTTGATCTTTTTTTCTAGTCAAAGCTATGTTTTTTGTGAAGCTAACTTTAGCAACATTATCTGAAGCGTGTATGCTATGCATGTACATGTAAATAGCACGGAGGGGGGGATTTGTCATATTGCGACGAGAGGATAGCACGTCAAAAAGTCGACTTTGATGGACGTCCGTGGATATCAAGTTAAAGGAATAAAATGTACCAACTTTACATTTGAGACAAGCTGTATAAGTTGTTTTGTTATAGAATCATTGAAAACTACATCATCTATACGTGCACCTCATATTTTAGTATCACTTTATTTTTGGAAAAGATTCTCTGAAGCGATTTGTAAGAATACAGTGTCGTAAAACCCCTTTGACAAAACGTAAGGTATGCTAATGTCACAAGTCTTCTGCGATGCATTTGTTTCAAAGTCAAGAAGAAATCCTTTCCTGGTATATACTCGAACGTCCCTGATGTGGCATTTGGCATTCAAATTCAGACATTATCCATGATGTACGCGTTCAATATGCAAGTGAACACTTTGAAATGTTTGCAAAATGCACTCCCAACCGTGTGTATCGATCCGTGTTCGGATCGATGTGACATAAGACACTTTTCATATGTCCATAGCTCGGACTAATTTCAACAGATGCAGTTAAGCAACAGGAAGTGACGACTGGTACTAGGTGCCAAAGGAGGAAGTGTCGGCTCAATGGGGCTCTCATTCCATTGATTAATTTTATTTAACTCTTCCTGTCTTTGTACATGAAAACGAGCGTGCGGGAAGAAGATATGAAGCGAAACAGATCTCGTTTGTTGTCAGATGGCACGACTCAGAAGTCAGGAAAAATGGTGTCTGTATCGTTTCACGAACAGCACCAAGGATGTTGTTGTTGAGCGTGAATTAGGAGGGGAGATTATGTCGCAATTTGCATGGCAAGACTCATCCGTACGAGGAAACCAACAGCTTCCACTGATTTGCCAACAAATGGGGCTTGAAAAGCATCAACATGAGTAACAGTGTGTTAGTGCAGTAATAAAACTTGAATCTGATACAAGCTATGTGCTGAAGCACCGTAACTGAAGGATGACCATGGACCACAGTGGGCGATGTGTTTATTTTGTGAGCAAATGAGCAGCCTGCAGGAAAAGCTATATTTATACATGTTACAGTAAGACTGCTTTCGGAAAGCAAGCAGAAATAGATGAGGTAATTATAAATATGACAAATTGAACGTCTTGCAGCTTTTTAATAATAACTTCCCTAAATTTTCTAAACTATTCCATGAAATGATATGTTCATCTTCCAGCTGCAGAGATGCATTTTCTAGCGCTGAACAATTCTTGTGAAATTGAGTCAGAAATCTGTTAGCCCAGCTGCATTACAAGATTTTGTTTTTTAAATTGCGAAACTGTATCATCTGATGATCTTTACATATTTCTAAAGAAGTCAGTTTTTGTTGCAAAGGCATGGTTAATGAGCATTAATGTTTGATTGTTAGCCAAATAAACATTTTAGTTGTATTCGAGCGATTGGCTTTGCAAGTCTTGGTTGAGTATTTGTTTAACATGAAGCTAATCACCTAGAAAAGTATCCGCTTTCTTGAACGAGAAGCTAAGAATTCTGGTCTTGACGTTTTTCTTTGTTTCTCATTCTTCTACTGGTCATTTGTTGGGAGGCTGTTCACAAATTCACTATTACTTATTCGAACATTTTCCTGCGATAGAATAACAAGCCCTAAAATGGTGGCTACACATTTAATGACGATATGAAAAACATTCTTGAAAATCTACTCAAGTTGCCAGAGTACAAATTTGACTTCAAACTTATAATTCTTGGTCAAATAACTTGTTTTGTTAGAACATTATACGTGATTGTTTGCGTGGTATTATACATTTCCTGAAAACTGTTAGGCACAAATTGTTACCATGGCATTATTCTACACCTAGCATGAACAAACTTTTAAAAAAAACATTTATAACATCTGTACGAGAAATCATTCCAAAGGTGCATATTATTTACCTGCCTTGAGAGCATATCTTATGTTTAATTGCTTTGCTGTAATTAAATCAGGGGTGCAACCCCCTAGTTATTACATCAACAAATCAACTACATTACTTTTTACCAAAAGAAAACGTTAAAACATCTCCGACTATCCCTATATTACTTTCATAGTATTCTTTCGTTGCGCAATCTTAATAAATAAGCCATGAACCAAGATAATTTCAAATTTTTTTTTAATGGCCTCTATTTAGTCATGAATAAGTAGTTCCATACCTTGTTTCACTAGGCCCGAATCCGCCTATACCAGTTTCATTTAATACAAGACTAATTTGTAGTGTGTTTCTGTTAGTGCAAAAATAATGGTTTATGAAGCCAGATCGTCCTATGCCCACTCCGCCCAGCTCCTCACCCACAGATACATTATTGATTGCATTTATATGGGACACAGCCAGTATAATTATTTATAAGCCCAGTGAGACAATCTACTTTCCATTTTCGTAAAATAACAGCATAAATATGGCACGGCGAATAGGCCTGCAGCAAATTGTGCCGATAAACGTAGGTTTCTCTAACTGAAGAATAGATTATTAAGAATAGAGAAGTATGGGAGCTCAATTTCGGATAAAAGTGAATATGTATGTATACCACGGAACATCTTCATTAATAATTAATCCCCGAACGTGATCATTTTAGCAAAAATGTTTACTGAAACGCAACGTTGTGCATCTGCAAAGTTGTTTTGGAAAGCATCAGCACACTCCATATAGCAAATTATCTTCATAATTTCAGGTGTCTCTTGTGGCTTACGGCATTAGGACTAACGTGCACTGTTCGATTAACCGTGAAACAAGCTGTCAAATTGTATATCGGTCAAAGTCATCAGAAGCCCTTGGTTGAAATTTTGCTCATACGCCCTCAGACGAGTCATTAAAATAGAATTAGGGTCATCTTTTATGACTTTAATGACATCTTTTATGAAACACCAAAACAATTTCAAAAATAGTTTCATGATCAGTGTTACAGCTTCAATTAAAAAATAATATTTTTATTCTCATTGTGTAATTGCAAGTATACTGCACATCATTAAGATTAATTCAAGGTACTTGCAATAAAATCGTATTCTAAACTTAATAACAAAGATTAAAATATATGTATGGTTAACTACTATTGTGCTTCGCGTAATTAGCACATTTCATGTGCTTCAATAGTCATTTGGAAAATATATTTTCATTCACTTTGCCTAATCCAGCAGGTACCATAACAAAACTGATTAGTAATATTCATATTTTTTGCCATTCCCAATTTTATTGATAATCATATGCGTATCCTCTATCAACCTTGTGAAAAGTGCGTCAACCTCAGGACAGTTTGTTTATAAATAAACGGAACATTTATTTTCAAATCATAAAAAATAACACACCCTATAGTGCACGACCAATTCAATCTGCGAAAGAAATAATTAAACAATTATAAGAAGTAGGCTATTTAAAGCAAAAATGTAGTTATTTTGTTTTTGTTGTCAACTACCTTTTGGGCCGGGCTTAATGTAACTACGAAATAAAAGTCATTTCCTCACTGTCTTCACAAACCTGACTATATTGGACTTAACTGGTAATCGCCCCTGTCGAATTGTAGCATCATTTCGATAGATTTGCAATGGCGGAAACAAGTCACTTGGCATGTTCTGGGTTTAATCCCAACAATACCCATTACTGTACACGATTTTCTTTTCTGTAAATAAATCCTGGTCGCAATCAGGAGGCCGATTCAGGCCAAATGACCAGTACCTTGATTTAGCCAATGCGGTAATTAGATGTAGGTCCGCGTTTAATTTGATTTGTAATTGGAGTAATCATGGCTCGTAATTGTCACCGTAAAGGTCAATTTGGCCGTTCCTTCACTCAAGTTTGAGCGATAATGCCACCAAGTCCTGGTTTTAAATTGGAGAGGAACATTAGGAACCCATACGCACCCAGGTCCACCTAAGACTACTTTCGCTGTTCGCAAACAACAATGTTTTGCTTCCTCGATTGCCGTTTTCTTGGTTAATGAGCGAAATAAATTCGGTCAAATGACTGCAGCCTGCATTGTTTACTTTTATTTCAATTAAGGAAATGTAGACTTGGAATTAGGCAACAAAACAGCGTCCAGGGCTGCTGCGCCTGGCCCATCAAAGCAGCAATAATTTTACCCAACTGCCAAATATCGAATCTAGATTGCTGTGCGTAAGCAGTTGCCAGTACAGTAATGTAAATAAAATGAGAGTATAAAAAAACGGCTGTGAACACATTTTGAGTAAAATTTCCCATTGGTTGAATTGGCATTGGATGTTGGGGATCTTGTTGTTGCATTGGGATTCATTTATTTCGAATAAACGATCTAGGTTTATTAGTAGTAGCCTAAGGTCACTATGTACAATAAAAATAACGAAATGAACGTTTGACAATGTTGGTTTTAAGGAAAATTTCAAACGCATTTTAAGAAATATCCATTTAAAAATAAAGCAGGCTTCTCACAGGACATAAATCCTACCTTGAATCATAATTTTAATTTAATTTCATATATCGAAGTTGGTTGTACCGTGGTTTGTAGGTGAAGTTACCACAAGAAAACCACAATATGGTGGAGGTCTTTCCATTTGGCTTCCACATTTCTTTCCATGGAACCATGCGTGGAATTTAGATTTCCCCTAAACCCCAATATTGTGGACCGGTGGATATTCAAAGGCAACCTGGAAAACCTTTAAACCTGAGAAAGTCAGGTTTATTTATTTGTCTATAGCTGTAAAATTGAAAACGTTTGCTGAAATAAAGCTGTAAAATTTTTTCTTATCATGCGGACAACTGCTTATAACCAATTTAAAAAAAAATCCTGTTCCTAAATGGCTATCTATAAAAATGTTTGATTTCACATTATAACAAAGCCTGTAGACACCATGAATGGCGTGATGAAATGCAATATGGCTATGAAGTAGTTTTATTTTCTTGCGGGTGTTGGTCATGAAGTTGAGAAACTTTTCCAGAAGCTGACCTGAGTAAATTACTTCCCATAAATAATTTTGATACTGCAACAAAACGACATCGAATTGTATTTTGAATTGTTGGTCTATTAAAGCAAAGTTCTACAAAACGTTGAAATAAACTAACATGTGTGCCAATTTTATCCCATGTCGAGGGTTTCAAAAGAGTTGCATTTTATTAGCGTTCACTGGAGCAATCTGTACGTGGCTTTGCTTTGATGGTTTTGTTGACGTCATTAAAACATGCTTCAACGAAGGTTTGTCACCTGGTAGCAAAAAAAAAAAGAGTTTTTCTTATGCTACAGAAGAAGTTACTTTTTGATGATGCCATAAAAAGGGCTGCGTTTCGCCAACATATGGCATCATTCATATATCACCTCTTGTTTAAGACGCCAGAAAATTAACTTCTAAAACTCATGCCCTGATGACAAATATGATTGTGATAAACCAATATATACGTACTTAAAAGCTCTCAGTGGAGGAAAGTGGCCCTCCAGTACCAACAGGTTAGCCAGCCCTGTTCTACATTCCTTGGTGTAGTTGACCAAACCATTCCAAAAGCATTACTTTCACACTACCGTCATTCTGCAAAACTTTGAAAATTGGATTTTCTTCCTCATCGATTTCCATTGGTAACATCTTGGAGAGAGGTTGTGTGGAGTGGTTTTTCAAAGGCATTAACCACAATTGATTTTGAAACGCTCGGCCACTAGAGGCCCTTGCTCAGTTATGAAGATTAATATTTCATAGAACTCGTATCGAAGTTACATATATAAAATACTCAATGATTTGCTTCTATCAGACTCTTTGCTTTTATTGTAGTGCAACTTCTTTAGTGAGCAGATAAATGCAATTGTACTGCATTTATTAATTACAGAATTAGAAAGGATTGCGTGCAGTTCATCATATGCCCTTAAGACTGGCCAACGTAGCCCTTGCTTTTAAAAAGCAAGGGCTCCCTTCGTGATTTCGTGATTAACTCTTGATATCAATGGCACGGCAACCTGAAACCCAATTGATAAATTACCAGCATCTCTTTACCAAGAACAGAAGAAAAGATTATTTGATGTAACGTTTTAATGCTTGGCTAATGGGAATTCAGCCTGAAGCAACAGCATTAAATTTATTCTTTGAGTAGTTCAAACGCTAAGAAGCTTGGTATGCTGCAGAGGAAAATGTTATCCATATTTATACGATACAAATACGATATCCGTTTTGCTTATAGTATTTTTTATAAGTTTGCAAAACCTCTTAGACTGCTTGGGATACAACGGTTAAGTGAGCGAGCTTGTTCCTCTTCTGTATTGCCAGAATTGAGATCTAGGTCGTATTGCTAGCATTTTGGGTTAACAATATTTTTTCGTTGCTTTGCTGCCTGTGACATTAACATTAATTCCAGCTGAATTTCCTCTTTCCTATGTAGATAGATGTCAAGGATAACAGATAGCAATATCCCAAGTTCCCACCGAAGACACTTAAGAATGGCTGCTCTAGATCGCTTAAGAAAGTCACCGATATTTGGTTATTGGTTTTCTCAATAATGTTAGGGCCTTTAAAACTGGACAGAGGCATTCGGAGTTTTCATACATAGTAAATTTGCGTTTTAGAAAAAGAAAAAAAAATGTCAAAATGGTGAAAAGCCACCATGAAGAATGCAAGAATACCGATTCCAAGAATCAAGAATAGTCGGTGGCCGAGTCAGCGACAAAACCTATTTCTGTGATCTAATAATAAGCATTTAAATTTCAAATGCTTCGCCATTCGGTCCAGCTGTTACATCCTTTTCATTGCATTTTCAACCCGCTGTAGGCAGACCGAATATGAAGTCCATTGTCATTCGTTATTTCCAGCCATCGCAAATATGAATAAAATATCAGCAGGAGCACAAAGGCCAATGCCAAGAACTTGGGTTTATTGGGAATCAATGTAAAACTATTCTTCTCTGACTATATTCATTGTGATAGGCTTGCTCTATATCTCAAAAATTTATGGACTGAACCATGATGGCCACTCGTAACTTTTGACACTCGTATGATTACATCAGTATGCAGAAAGTTCAAAACGTAGCTGTAATATGTTTACGTCATTCGTAATGAAAGGATGAAACCAGGGTCTTAGAGAATAATCCATATTGGTTCCACGCTATTACTCAAGTTGCATGGGAAGAGAGAAGGTTGGGCGTGGCCAACATTTCAACTTCATTATCCGTTATCATTGGGTCTTTAATGTATACGGTTGTACAGGCTGAGTACATGTACATCGAAATCGATAGCGTCTTACTTCTAAGACTAATTGCATCACTTATGTATGGTGTCGCATATTTATAATGCAATTCCTATGCAATATATTTTTGATACTTGCAAACATTTTTTTTGCTTTTAGTGGTTCATTGACTCGCTACTCACTCTTACATTGCAGTAGTTCAATATCGAAGCACCATCTGTAGTGAACTATTTGTATTGTTGGCCCACAGTATAGTTACAAAATCAAGTACACTGTATTAGATTTGAAATTGGATAGGGCTAATCTGATGAACATTATCAGGTGGGTCACCAATATGGGCATCACCCTTTCTTTAAAACTGCCTTGGAACTATTTTTGGGGAAACCAGCGGTTTTAAAAGAAAGCAAACAGTATTCGGGGTGATAAGCAGTGACCGATATTTTGAAGGCTGAGAAAATGGCGAAACGATAGGACATTCAATATTGGTACATTAAGGCGGTATATTAAACAGGATTGAGCTTGACTTCATTCCGTGGGAATTGGGGGAAAAATCGTTGTACAGACCATAGATAATATTTGAAAAAAGGGAATCCATCACCTCGAAAGTTGACATGTATTCCTAGTGAGAAATCGCAAAATCCCTACTTAGTTTTAGGTATTTGCCTTTTTCAAAATGGTGGATATTAACTGGAAAAAAAATCCCTATTTAGTTTTTGGTATTTGCCTTTATAGCATTTCCTTTAAAACATGGAAAAAGAGGAAACGTGTCTTATGTTCACCGACCTAATCGATGGCGAATTATTCCGCAATTTTATAGCGTTGGATCCCTCGCATGTCAGTGCTGCAAGTGCCTAGGAATTGCCATTTTGTCCTCAGAGACTGTCCAGACTCTTTGATAAAATGCAATGAGCAGCCATTGTTCTCGAGAGGGCATTCACCTGCCATGAAATATCGATAGCTTATTTCCCCAACTATTTGAATTGGACAAAACGAAGGGAGAACCAATTTTTTGTCGGCTTGGGACCGAATAAGCAATGGCACAAATTTATTACCAGGCGGTTTGATGGCCATATCTGCTGCTGCAGGAGAAAAGGGCTGATGGCTTGGGATGGATAAATGATTTGCAGGAGAGAAATTCTTGCACACGTCCCCTTTTCACGATGGACTATGGTCAATATAGTCTCCTATCGTACGTCTTAAACCCGTATAGATGTATACATATGTGCTGTATAATATATTACATGTCAATCTCCATGCTGGATGCACTGGCAGCGCCCTTATCTGCTTGGTCATGTGTGCACCATTGGTGTTTACTTCCCCAATCCTTGTTTAAACTGGACGATAACCTTTTGTCCAATCATTGTGTCTACATCGGCCGCGAAGATGGTTAGTCGATGAGGAAATTCAGTCAACGTTCAAACCGTGACGTTAATAGCTAAGCGAAATGTCAAAATTCATGTCTGGGAAGTCTCTTTGGAATAGAGTCAAGCAATTGATGTTCATTTTATTACCTTTAGATGAAATTCCCTCCAGCAAATCTGCAACGCTTGCTGGCCATTCGCCATCTAGTGACTTTTTGAAGAAAATTTGTTTGGGCAAAAAGAATGTTATTTTGAATAGGATGATGGATCAATAACTGTTGTCATATTCTCCCTGAGATATGCCGCCCTATTCCCATATTAAATTAATCAAAATTCAGGATGAAATAACGTCTATTTCCACACAACATTACGTCAAAATTTAATAATAATAAAAAAGACGTGTTTAGGGCATTCACCTTACAATAGTTGTTTAACACAGGTTTAATTTTTTTACGCTGATGTCATCGGAGGATTATGTTGTTAACAGATCGTCTATTTTCGATATTTTTAACAAGAAAAAACCAACCAATGAGTGACGTGTTTTCATGGATTAGGATGACGTCCATGTGCATTAGATGTCTACTATTTCCTTTATCAGGGTGTCAACAGGTCATTAAAGTCAGGAACGTCCCTGAAACGTCATTGATTCTACTTTTCCAAATATTGCAGACACCCATGTTGATGAACCTGTTGTAAATTGTCATTACCTCTGACTTGAGATATAGCGCTGTTATTAACCATGAAACACGTTTTGCAATAGTTGATTGTGGTTGATAATCATGAAGGTTATACATCTTCTAAAGTTAACTGCATAATTCGTTGATGTCATTATGTCAATATTATTTAGCCTACAATAAATACCCTCCTAGATTGCCTCATATCATTGATAGATGATCAACATTAAATCATCCTTAGTAAAATTTGGGAACATGTTTCAGTTTTTTCATAATACAACAGATTGTTTTTATAATAACATTTTGGATAATGGAACTATCCATACTTCACTGTAATATAATATATTATGGAAATATCCATACACTTAAACTGCAATACAATATACTTTATTGTAATTGCTAAAGCAATAAAGAGATACATTATTAAATTATTATTAAAAATATCGTTATTACAACTGCCCCTTGGCATTTACGTTTATGCAACTAGCAGAAATTCTGCTTGAAATCTCCTTTTTTATTTACAACAATGTACTTGTTATTATAATTATACTTAATAGTCTCGAAAAATTTTGATTTCGTTTACAGAACTGTACAGTGTACAGCTTTGGAAAAATTATAATGATCGAAGTGGACGTATAACCACTGTACATACTTTACGGACACCCTGTATTCGCGTCCTGCAATTTTGGTATTGTATTTTGATATCGTTCTGGCTTTTCGTAGCATTACAATAAAGCACTCAAAAGCAAATGCACACCACGCGAAACTGAGGGAAATATTGCCCGATTGAATAAAGCAAACCATGGTGCATTACCGCTTTTACAGCCTTGCACAGTCAACTGGAAAAATAAAAATTGCCTTCGCATAAAAGCTAATTTGAGGAAATGCTTTTTTAGAAGAAAAAAAATTCCAGTCCCTCAAATACAATATTAGAAAATGCAATTTTTCAATCATTTCCCGGCATGCTTTGGGTGGCGTCGTGCCGGACATTTCACTGAATCAAATCCAGGGGGTTGAATGAACGGCAGTCTGATTTTATGGCTAAATACACAAAAATGAAGTGTGTTGATCTTAAAATATCCGCCCTGTTCACTCGCTGATAATGGTGGATAGTGACGTCATTGTGGCATGTTCCCATAGTGGATCGAAAGCGCACAAGTAGACACTACATTTGCAACTGCTTTTGCAACCAAGCTATTAAGTTCAACTCTGGAATCTTCTCTCTTCATGGGCATGGAAAAAGCACCCAAACCAAAGACGCTCCTTTATTCGGTACTAGTGCAAAGGCAAATTATTGGAATTCAGCCATTTAGGCAAAGGTAATTCGCCACTTATTTTCTATTCTATGCCACGATTCGAATATTTTATTGGTCGCCACCAACCATTTTATTGCAATTGGTTTGAGATTTAACAAACAACTTGGATTGGTGCCCTAGCCCAGATTTGTCTTTTACAAGGACATTTGCTTGCAGATTAGTGAAAGCAGACAGTTGTTTGGCATCATGCGCAATAGCGGTTGCGCACTGACGAATGGCAGCAAAAGACATTAACTGATGTAGACCCCAAGAACTAGTTGTTTTTCAGTTAAACTAACCGACTTGCTTAGTTTTTCAAACTGTTTGAAATACGCAGAATAGCAATTGTTCAAAACTGTCCATTTTATTCATGGACTGTCAAGAATTAACGTTACAAAAAGGGCCGTCCAAAGAATTCCTGACTCATTGGTCATTATTCCCCTCAATTGTAGGACATTTTAAAAAAATGTCACTAAAGAACGATCTGTTAACATCAACGTCCTCAAATGACAAAACCAGAGTTCCCACTGACCTGGAAAACTTGGAATGCCTGGAAATGTCAGGGAAGTTCGTACAACCTGGAAAAGTCAGGGAAATTTCTAATTTTCATGCAAAAATCGGGGAAATATTCATCAGATAAAATGCCAGCCTTAAATTGGCACAGTCTCAAATGATTAATTGCTTATTATACTGCTGAAAAGAGGGCTTATCTAGCCACACTTATGTAATATTAGGGAATTCCCTTATTTTCCATAGCACACTTTCAACTTTTGAAATAAGTAATAGCATCGGTAAATAGTACATTTTGTTTTCTTTTATCCTAGAAATATTTTTGATAAAGTCAGGGTATTTTGTTTTCAAAAAAATTGGAAATGTCAGGAAAGTTAAGAATTTAATTTCGGTGGGAGCTCTGCAACCATGTGTTAAATGATATATTAATTCTAAGATTGAAAATCGAGAGCTCTAAAAAGAATTCATATTAAATGTTAACGTCTTATTATGTGAAAATCGGACGCTAGCTTATTAAAATTATTGTATTTTAACATAGCATTTAAAGGCCACATGTTACGGACAACATGACAACAGTATTTTGATCCGTTTTCCTATTGGACTGTTTGTGTTGCTTGGGATAGCATGGAGCAGGGGACAAGCCTAGCTAACGATTTTTATGGACGTCATGTTTTGACATCACTAGATTTATTATGCCATTTAGGCAATGCCTTCGTACCATCATTACAATGCAAATAATGGTCGTTGAAGTTTTGTTTTATGAATTTCTTTTCTAACGCATTATACGCGTGCATTTCTGAGTAAAATGTCCCCTCAAAAGCCATCGTTAAAAGCTCGTACGGCTTGCATTTCACTCCCGATGTTTCAACGCAGAGACTGCTCGTGTGGCGTAATATGCAAAACTGTTGAAGTGATGGATATGTTATATTAACTGCGAACACGGAGAATGCAAGTCTAAGAGTACATACTGCATATAAGAAACTGGTTCCCATTTGCTCGTAAATAAATGGACGACAGTGCGGGCATTTTTGAAAAACAAAAAATAATAATGAAAAATAGGCCTAGTCACAAAATCTGCTTTCATTCCTACACTTTTTTTTTTATTCGAGATTTATACAGCAATGAAATGGACTGTATTCTATTTTGGTATTTTCATTTTCATACTTCCTGTATTGCTGTAATGTTCAATAATGCAAACATGCAACAAGGCGGGGTTTATGCGCATCTGGAAAGTCAGAGAAATCCTTTATGCATATGCAATGAATTTTGAGCTGCACTTCCTATGGAAGGTGCTTTATGTACTGAATAATTGTTTATAAAAATTAATACATGTATTTTCGTTTATCCTACTGCTGAAAATAGTTTGTTATTTCCGTTGACGGGTTTTGCTACATAATTTATTTTAAAAAAGTTAGGGAGGTTTAATGGGGGTGGTCAGGGAAAGTTAAGGAAGTGATTTTGTAAATTTTATCACGAACTTTGCCAGGCTCTCCAAAAAGCAAATTGCTGAATGTCAATAAAATCATTGAAAAATAAAATTGGCATTAAGGTAACTTATTTTGAACCATTGAATGATTGACAGTTTATGGAAATTCCAAAATCATTTACAGAGAAATTTCATACTGTCCTGATTTTGTCATAAAAATATATTTTTCTAATTAATGTTGAAAATAATTAAAAAAAGTAAGAATAGTTTTTCAAGTGGGAACTTTGTTCAGTAGGCACTACGTCGTTGTAAATCTTGTCGGAATACAATGCTAGTGTGGTTTTCAAATCCAGAAAAGTAAAACAAAAAGACCTATATTTTTTTAAATTTTGGTTTTTAAATAAAGCAGAAAAAGCTAATGCTTGCCTGGATTATCAAGCAGTGAATTTCTGCTATAGTTTAACAACAAGTACTTGGTTTTCTCTCATCTTATAATAGTAAGAATTCTTAATTTGAGCCTTGCTTTTGATTCCTTTTCAAATCGTTAACCAGGCCCTTAGTGTATACATTATCTCAAAGGGTTTCATACTTCAGAATGTACATAAACGTATACGCAGTCTTTATTTTCCTTTTTTACGATTTGATGACGCTGGGGATGTTAAAATAAGCGTGCGAATCTGGTCTCATAAAACGACGAATTAAAACAAATGACAAATGCAGATGTGAGCTCGCTGTATTTTTATAACCGATTGTAACACTGGTAGTGGTTATTAAACCTCTGCCAAATCTGTGTTTTGTTTTAGCGTTTTCTTTACTGAATGCTTTGCATGTGCATATTGAAGATATTCTAGACTTCCAGATACGATATTTAGGCTTGACGATGATAATTTTTGTCGTGAATTCATTCAGGGAGAAAGTAGGTTATGCCATTGTGACGAAGTTATTTTGCATATTGTAAATGGAACAGATCATGCATGCATGTATATTTAGCTACGTTAAAACAATAAGTGGCACATGATTTTAACTTTAGATGCCATACTTTGCTAATGTAACAATAACGAGGGTAGTGTTCATAAAAATGTCAATAGAGAAGAAAAGAGGAAAATTTAAAACCTCCGTTTTATTCTATAAACATTTTGATAAAGTCAGGAATTTTCTTTCCAAAATCTTCTTCGGAGCATGTTTTTGGAGAAATTTCCCTGACTTGCTTTACATGAAATGAAAACAATTGTGAACTCGGTATAGACCGGGGCGCCATCTAGCGATATGTCCTTCAGTCGCAAATGCTATGCCAAAATGTACGTAAAAATCCCTGAAATGCCAGTGTTTTGGAGGGGAATTGCGTGCCAGATCCGAAGTGTTTGAGTGAACAACAATTTGGCGAATGTTTCAATGGGGAGGACTGGCTCGTTTTATTCGCCATTATTAAGCATCGTTAAGGCATTAACATGGGAATAGCTGGTTTGGAGTGCTGGCTGCTTATTACGGCGTTATATTGTTGCATGTTTTACAGCTTCATGATGAAGTTGACACGATCGGGAATATAACCGTGATTAAGTGTTGCGTCATCCGAGCGATGGCAATTGAATTGCAAAAACAGAGGAGGAAAAACTGCCCCCTGTTCGTCCTTAATTACCGATTAAGCCAATCCCCCTGGTGTGCCAGGGAGTCATTAATGACTTCCACCCTAAAAGACAAATAGGCGATGAAAGCTCTCCGCTGTTCGTTTTTACTTTCAGAAATTAATATGGACCGAATAACCCCGGATTAATTACACTTCGGGTGGTGCGATGCCCTTGATGATTGGCGAATTACACCGTTGTTATGTTTGGAGATGTTAACTGCCCTTCTGTCATCATATAAACCTCCAGGGCATCGTTAATAAGCGCTGCCATCGTAAAACTATTGGTATAGAAGGTTTTTTGACTTTTTTTAAAACTCGTAAAGGCTTTAATAAAATACCAAAATTAATAATACGATTATATAAATATAATAAATAAAATACCAAAAAGTTACCCAAAAGGATGCGGACCATGCTAAACATTACTCCCTTGCTTCAAATACTACTTATAATTGCTATATTTTTTATTGTGTAGAATTGGCCGTCCTTTAGGGTATGCGTTATTTTTTATAATTTGAAAATGAACGTTAATTTATAAAACCAAGTGATTTAAAAAGTTCCGCAACCTAGGTAAGAGAACATGTGTTTCTACACACACAAAAATAATTTCACCCAGTTAGCTTACAAAATATACATATATGCCGACAACTATTTAATATCAGCACACTTTCCCTGAAATTGATAAATTTATTAAATGCTAAATTCGGCATTAACTGTAATGGGCCATTGCTGGTAACTAATGAATATTTAGTTCGTAAATATGACTTAATTTGACGTCTTATTAAATGACGTGCATGTAGCTTAACATTACATTTTTTTCGTCATAAATGTGATGTGGAATTAAGACAGCACAGTTAGTGACATAACATTTCATTCCACCAGTGCACTGTCCTATACTGTCTGCAAAATTATGCAATGTGGTAGAGGAAGAGGTAGGGGGTTGTAAAAGCCATATATACCCTATTTATTAGATGTTTTCCGCCTCATCTGGGTGGTCACCAACGTTATTGCTGAATTGAATTTCTTGCAGCTCAAGGCTATCCTTTGGAAGAGAATTCCATCGTCTGAGTGCTTGCAAAACAAGAAAGACCAAAAATATGGATCCTAAAGCATTTCTAAAGATTTTTTTTTTGCTTTTTAAAATGACGTGGTTTTTGTCCAAATAAATCGATTAACATCATTTGGACTTGGTTTGTGGCGTGGTCAAGTCTCATTGGCAACATTAAATGTAAAATATGTCTATAATCTATATATATATATATAAATTATTCACCTCGTTGCAAGCCTTAGCGAAGTTGAAATGAGCATTATCAGCAGTACCTCAAGGGAGCCAGCCAATTTTGCGTGCAAAACCCATTGAAACAATTCACTTCATGGGCCAGAGATTAAACAAACTCATGTTTGTCCACTTGAAATCCGCTTTGAAAACGAACTCATCTGTTTTTAAATTTGGGGTTTAAGCCCCTCCTTTCCCCCAATAGTTAATGCCACGATATGGGCAATCGTTAAATTACTTAGATTAGACGCTGGCCAGTGAATTTACACGTTAATTCCAGCTTAAGTGGCAATAAGCCGATTTGGTGTCAGCGCCAGTGGCTCGGGTCAAAAGGAAACTGGCAGCAATCTTTCTCGTTTTCAACGCATCGAAATGAATTACAAGTTTTGAATTAAACCACAATCGATATTCCCTCTTCACTGACCCATCCTTTTATGTTCGGCACAACGAGGAAATTCCGCTCTAAAATTCTTATCGATAATGAGTTACATTATCCTAAGGGACCCATGAGCTCTTGACTAGACCTGGAACTATGCAGAAAACATTTTCTATTATTGTAAACATAAAGGGTCTGTCCATAAGAGACGTCCATTGAAAGCCTGACTTTAGCCTAACTTTTCAAATATACTTCCGGGTTCGTGCGAACCTGGGAAGTAAGGAAAATTATTTTTGCTCAAAACTCATGGAAGTAAGTCAAATCTTTTAAGAAGATGCACTTAATTTTGAGTGGCAATTCTAATGCACTAAGGAATTGTTTATGAATACGTGTATTAATATTTTCGCTTATTTTACTGATAAAAATGCAATTGTCTAGGAATATATACAGCTGCAAAAAAAACCTGACACATGTAGTTTTTTTTACCACAATTCATTGTCAAAAATCAGGGAAATTTATTTGGGTTGGTCGGAAGTCACGGAATTGAGATTTTGAAGATTTCAGGCACTTTCAAAGCTGCCCCAAATATATGGACTAGCTTGGGTGCCTTAAGAGTTTAACCATTGTGAAGTTTACATCCATGTGTGATAGTCGCGAATAAATTTGTGCATTTATTTACACGATTACGCATCTTAGTATTGGCTCTCCTAAAGTAGTCCATCTGTCAATTAATTTTGAAATATTCTTCCCTCAATTAGTTTGTTTGTATAGCTCACAAACTAGGTGAAGTCCCAATACAATTGTCTCCTTAACGTAAGCAGCGTTTTTTTCAAGCTTAATTTACGAGCTAAACATTTTTACTGTAACACAGTAAAGATTTCGACAGTAATGAGTTTATATCGGACTCGCTTTGGTTTTAAGTGGCTTACATTGTTTTTGCTAAGTGCCAAATCCGATTTTGTTTATGCCACTTTTTGCAACGCTGTACCCATTGTGTGTATAATAAAATCGTATTTGCCCCTGGGGACCCTATTAAATATACGCCGACCTAGAATAATAAAACTTTACTCACCCATTTATCCATTCTCTACGTTAGTATTTTTGTTAAGCCCTGTGGAGGCAGATGAAAATCCCATAAATTTGACTTTACTGTGCCTGATAATGACACACATTGATTTTCAAACACTCAAGTAGGATTTGCATTTTAAAACGCTCACAAACTGATGTACCAATTAAAAATGTACACTTTTAGTTTGGTAGATGAAATGCACTATTTGTTCAGACGAGTTATTGTTATTGAAAAAGAGAATTTCTGCAAAATAATGTGATGCACGTTGATTTTGAGAACACACAGTATGTCCACACGATTTTTTCCCAAAAGAATTTTAAGAAAACAACTTCATAAATCGATGACGGTTGTTAAAATGTATTAAAACTAGATTTTAAAGTTATTTATTTTTGTAAAATCCTTGAAGAAATTGTTTTACAGCACCTTACTTATCTTGTAGGCGCCCTGATGTGTACAAGCAGTTTTAAAATTGTATCTTAGAAAGTACATGTACTACATTAGTGGTCGTTTTTGATATGTGTCACTCTTTTACTGACCCTTACCCTAAAAAATTACAAATACAAGGAATAGGCTAGTTAAATCTACAATCCATGGAATATATTTCGTTTATCGTGTCATGTTGTTTCCTACTGCGGGTGCTTAAGGGAGGAAGGGATTATCTTCAATTCCCCAAATGATCTAGAAAATATTTGACACAAATTGTCATAAGTTTCGCAGCTGCCAGCTGCTCAATATGCAAATTATAATTGTTTCGCTCGTTAGCAGCGCCGCCGCTCTTATCTTCAAAAGAAATCTAAAGTTGTTTGAAAATTACAAAATATTGTCGTGCACAAATCATAATAAATAATACAAGTTTTTATGAAGGGATTTTTGGCAGTGTAAAGTTAAAAAAACAAGAACTTTTCGTATTCGGCAAAATAATGTCACGAATTTCGTTGATCGTTTTGTTAAATACACATGTACAATATACATACATTTATTTTTAATCGCAATTTGCCTGCAACATACACTAAGTCTGTTATGAGATTTATTCTCCAAATTAGTAATTATCATGTTTTGAAGTTTTATGGTTTTATGTTTTGTTTAAGTGAAACTGACAATTGATTTACGAAAATGATAAGTTTTGGGTAAGTTCAACTGTGTACAAGGCGCATGTATAGTTAAAAGGAAACCTTTAAATGGTTTTAATTCCAGCATTTGGAATCGTGTTTTTAGAAACAACCGATTAATGCTTCAGCATCGGTGTAAAATTAATAACTGTTTCAAAACGTGTTAAGCCCTGCCTAAATGGATGTCCATCATACAAGCAATTTACACATTTTTGTTTCAAATACTTTTTGTGGCTGCTAAATTTATTTCCTCCCGTGTTAATTCATGGTTGCCCACAATAGAGAAATGAACAGAAGATTTTCAAGTTACAAAAAATAACAGACCCTGTGGTGGACAACGAATTCACAGGAAAAAATAATTTAACAATTATAATAAATATTTGAAGGAAAAATGTGAAATTCTTTGGCATGTTTAGCATCCTTTTAAGTCTGTCTTAAAATAAAATACCGTATACAAGAAGTCATTAAAATGTCGAAGTAATTGATTTTAGATTGGCAAGCCCTTTAGACACCATATAATTAAAAGTGGTAATTTTTTTTAAACAAAACAATTTGAAAACGGCTCCAAATCAAATGTGGTTTCAGCTGGTGTCCGATATGAAATTTACGCGTGGCCTAATTCTTAAATTAAAAAATGTAGATTCCTTAGCATCTCAAGATCTGCTGAAAAATTAATTGAATTTCCGATTTTGAAGAGATTAAAGTGTGTAAAGCAGCGGGCGTTTTAGTCTAAATTCTGACTTCTAAGACGAATCCAAATCGGGCAACTGTTTGCAGTTTTTTCACAGAAGGAGCATTTGGCTATTTCATAGCGAAATGACGATAAAAAGGGGCCCGCAAACGACATGTTTCTCCAGACGCAATGAGATGGAGTACAAATTGCGTACCTTATTTACTTTTTCGAGTTTTTCGTCGCGAAAACGATGACAGTTGGTGGGAAAACCGAGGCGAAAAATTACACGTTTCTGGCAGACGACGGTGACATAGCGACGAAATTCCCTAGCGCAGTGCTGCAAGTGTCCTCATAAAACCCGCCCTATTTATCACCTTCGCCATTTTCAAAGTTTTAACGAGGTGTGACGTCGCACGCAACGCACGTAAAATTACTTCCAAATCGATTAGGCGTCAGCAAAATTACACGTAAAAATGTCGAGCCGGTGACATTAAGGCCATTGCGACACTTGCTTCGCGTGACAGTTGGATGGAGACAGTTTGGAACGGAAGGCGGAAGTGGAGTTTCTTTCGTCTGCCATTAAATGAGATCATCCAAGAAACGTACGAATTAAAGGTTCAACCTGATAGAACGACAAATCACTTCTGGGACCTCTTGTTACAATGACTGAAATAGTACAATTGAAAAGAAAAGAAAATGACGTAATTTATTGGCCTCTTTGTTCTATTTTTAATTTTGTATTTGTTCATTAAAAGGCGATCTATAATTATTTAATAGACGCAATTATATTCATTGTTGACGTGGAAGTGGCATTGGATTTCACATTATTTAGTAGGCCTATGGAAATATGACGCCACATGTCAGCGACTATATTTTGACGTCTAATTTTGGTCTTCTTTGTCAAAATAAATTAACGTCACATGGACTAATCTGCCTAGGAATGTGCTAGGGAGTGAGGGATATCAAATTCTGTAGACACCCTGTATAATTATGGAGGAATCCCTTATGGAAAAAACTCAATATGGGCCATCTAAGCCCATAAAAACTATTCATATCCATATGTTTTTCATTCTTACATGCACGTATACGCATAATCATGTGTCAGCATACATGTATATACACAAATACCTGAAAAAAATATAGTACAGTAACGTATATCAAAGTTAAAATTTATGTTGCCATGCAATAAATTCGTTTAAGGAAAACGAGCAGTATAATGGAATTTGTCTTTAGTAGAAAATGGAATATTTTCCATATACATGTATGGACATGTATGCAGACATACATTATATGGCTCATACATTTACCATAATCAAGTTTTCCACTTGAGTTGTTTATCAGGCCTGATGCCAGTGACGATGTTTATGGGTGATTGGTTGTTTTTGGGAACCTGATAATTTGATAATTACATTCTGGGTTATCTAAAAGTACAAATGCCCAAATGATTATGTCATATGTCATTTACTATTGACATTCTGTCTGTTCGTTGTTGAAATAACGTTTGTAGAATCTGTGCAACCAGCCGTAAGATTCCCAGAAAATGTTTTACATCGAGTAAACTTCATTTTCTGTATCTTCATCGTGATCATTCAATTAAGACTTCATTAACAACGAGCCTAAGCGTTAACAGCAATTAAGCATGAGTTGCTTTCTGCTTAATGGAGTGACAATGGCGTGTAACGTGATTTCACTTTATGGAATAAAGCCATCCGAGCGACACAGTCATTTCTGTTCATGTTATAACGATAAGAAATTGATAATTAAAACATGGCTTCATAAGCACCTATAGCAAAAGGGAAATTAGGGATCGTCCATTCATTCTGTCAACGTAGTCACTGGCCTAAATGTCACCCCCTAGCGGGAGGAACATAAACTGCACATTCGTGGTTATGCAAAACAAATGTTGCTACTTTAATTGGGTTCAGAATGCCTAACAGGTTCCCAGAAAAATTCTTGAAACGTCATTAATCAAAATTTGGGTAATTATTTTTACGTCAATTTTAATCATTAATGATTAATGGCAAAATGCAATCATTAAATATTATTTTACTGTATTACGTAAACAACTGTTTAAGAACAGATTTAAATTTTGTAATAAAAAATAATACAAATACTTGGGCTGATAGCCTTGATTAATATATATTTAATGGCTAGCTATTATCATCGATTCCACATCACCAAATCCTTCAGACAAGATACAAATACAGTTTCAACATATTTCAGCTGTTAATTACATCTATAGGGTGACTGAATTGACCTGCTGGTTGTAAGAAAATCAGGGATAACCTGCTATAACGTACTTGGTTGATAATAAGCTACGTTGATCGATATTTGCTTCACATATCATGGCAATGGGTTTACACTCGATAAGGTTGTGAATGGCAAAAATCAATCGATTTATTTACTCAGTTATACGAGACCACTTTTCCACACGTCGTGTCGTCACCGGACGCCATCTTCTGTGATTAATGGCTTCACCAAGTGGGTCCAAAGAGATAAATGCGCTCGGTAATTTCTCACCCACACACTTATTAAGATAGAAAAACTTACCGGAAGTAAGCGAGGCAACTGTTGCTTTTTTACGCTAAATGGACTAATGAGTTTAATGAATGATGAGCGTCTTTTCATGGTGTTTAAATTTATATAATATGTAGACCAGCAGACCTTTTAAAAAGATGACGTCTACACAAGATAATAACATGTCTTGCATAATTGCATTGTTACAAAGCATTATGCAGTTTTCCACAGAATTTAGAATTCTTTTTGACACATTAGGGACTGAATTCCTGGGATGATTTCTAACCCTCAAGAAATGAACGATTAGGAAACAGTTTTGGTGCAAAGAAAAACTACATGTGTACAGTGTCCCTTATCAAATTTATCGCGACTGAACCTTAGGTAATTTATCCTTTTTAGCTTTGCAGAAATAAAAAAAAATAGAATATTTTTATGTATGTTTCTCATACATGTATCTAAGACGTTATCTGCAGGCCACTAAGGTGATTAAAAGAGCATAAGGGTCATCTAATTTAATGACGGACTGAATTATTGGACAGTTTAGAAATGATTAAATGCAATTAAGAAACATTGTAAAACCCAATAGATTTTTCCGTTTGAAAAAAAACATACTTTAATTTATAATTTAAAAATATGTTTGCTAAATGTCCTTCAAAATTTGCAAGACTTTGAAATGTCGTTATTTAGCATATCAAAAAGCTATTTATAAAATGTGAAGTGTTATGTTATATGAGCTCGCTGTTCAAAGTTAAATTTGAAAGTTCAAGATGATGAATTAATGCGCCAACCTTCGGCCACACCAGTCAACGGCTTTCATTGCGAGAGCGTTTCATTTCATCTTATGATTTCTGTAAAGGTTGGAAGATTCTCTTCTTCGTCACTGTCAGCATAATTTATCTGAAGAGAGCGACGAAAACGTAGCTCTTCCACAGGGATGAGCTTAAAGCGTATTACATTAAGTTTCAGACAGCAGCATAGAAATGAGAATGGAAGGCCAGGGAGTAATGTGATTTTGCACTTTGGTATCACCCGGGTCAATTTCATCCAAATGCGTTCTGATGGCCACTACCAACACTTCTGTTGGCATGGCGACCGGCTACCGCGACCGGACATGCTTCAGCTTTGCTGCAACTGTTGCAGTCCTTGTACTGCTAAAAGCAAACATGCTGTTAAGGTGGTCTGAGCATTGCGAACTATACATTTAAAACTAATTTCGTGGGCATCAAGGCGACACCAGTAGGTGCTGGAGAAAATTGGACATTGGGGATGATATCGGCTTTGTGCTTTTAAAGATTACCGCAAAGAGCTGGTATTTGAATTTTTGTTTGAAGCTCAAGTGGAAATAAAGATTATCAGACTTCAAGGTCTTTACTAGGCTGTTTTATCTTTATTGTTTATATTGAAGTATTAGGCATGGTTTGTGTCGGTGTTGCAATCCTCATTTTCGGTTTGAAACACCACAAGTTGGCACTTACATGAGGACCGCGTTTAATAAACTAGCAAATTAACTTTAGTGTCAATTTTGGGATAAGCATTTTTGAGCTGTTGTTCAGTGAGACCGGAAGTAAATGTTCAATTTTTTGTTTAAGTTGAATGCTTCATCCTAATGTTATACATTTTGTCCTTCCAGGGTCCCCACCCTCTTCCCCATCCCCTAAGAAGCTTTTGTGTGGCACCTAAAAAAGGTAAGTTTACAAATTGCATCTTCATTTCTATAGCAAGTAACGAGCGGAACATGTAAAACTGGATATCGTATTGCTGCAAATTGACATGACGTGCTACAACATACTGCCTTTTGGAGACGACAAAGGCATCTCGCGAGATCTGATGAATTGTTTATGAAATGGGTAATTGTTTAGTCTCGCGGATTGATGAGGTAACATCACCATTTTTCATACTGATGGACAAATTAGGGTATGCAAATTACTCCAAGAATGCTTTTATTTTGTGAAGGAAGGTTTTTCTAGAATGGACCTGGCCCAGTGGGTGTGATGCGTAGATTTATGAATGTTCAACATCGTGACACTCCATTAAACAAATCACGTCGGAGCATAAATGCGTGGTTTGCAGATAAATATAACAAAGCCATGGACCGCATCCCATAAAATTTACTTGGATTAGCTAAAGGCCAAGATGGCCTGGATTGTTCATGAACTACTGTGTACCTCCTGTCTGGAATGAATAGTAATGCGAAAAAAATCCAGAACTAAATTTAAAGTACACTGTATATTGAATTTACACAGACTCCATAATCTCTGACAAGTTGACTGGAAGTATAATATGCACCTGTCTAAAAATAGGCACAGGGAAAAGAAAAATACAAATCAATCTTGATATGTATTTTTGACATTCTAAAACAATCTACTAACCCCAGAGTAAGACTTGTGGTTTAAGGGCATTCTAGGCCTATTTTTCTAATGATTTACAGCAGATCTCATTTGTACCAATCTGGAAGGCAAACCCTTTCCTGTGTTGCCATTTTTACGGACCCCCATTTTAATTCCATTCTTCCCCTCCTCATCCTCTTCCACAAATACTTATAAGAAACAAAAAATCGTTAAAATACGTGTATTTTTACACGCCCTTATTCTCGGTTAATAATGTAAAAAATGGCGGATTTACTTGTCATGTGGTCACCACATTGAGCTTTTATCCATTCGAATAAATCCCCTTGCAAGAAGTAGGCCTACATGTACATGGATTACATTGTGACGTACGATGTACTTTGTGCAGTTGAACTTCAGTAATATTGCATGTATACATGTACATATAGTTATCCAAACAGCTCCGAAATAAGGTCGAATTACATGTAGTTTAGCAGCGATGGTGCTGGTATTGGTGATAGTGGGAAATATTTCTATAATTAATTATAATTGGAACTTCCAGGTTGAAGGTAATATTCGTTTTGCAGTGAATGTGTTGGTTTACATACCTCGGAATAACAATTTTAAAATGAACGGTTTTGGTTTCGATTTTGGCTTCCATTAATTGGGAGAAGCGTGCTTGATTGAATGGTTTCAGCTTATGGCTTCTCTAGCCTAATAAGGCATCTTTCTTAATACTAACTGAACTTTCATGTTAGAGGTAACAGTACTATTGTCTTGTCCAAAACAGGAATTATACCGGGGAATTGAAATTGACCAATAGATTGCAAGAATCTGTTTGCAATAATTAATCATGCCAGTACTACCCCTCTTATTTACCACCTGCTGGGCATCGGGGAGGCCTTTTTATGCTGCAAGACGTAATCTATAAGATAAATAAATATATCTCATTGGTCAATGCCCCTTTCTAGTTTTGGGCAGACTGTAGGTAGGACCGTAAAAAACCTATTCCGCTTGTACAGATTCACACACCCTGTGACGTTTTAACACGTGAAGTGTTAAAAATCCATTGTATTATATAAGCACTTGTTTGTTGATTGTGGCTTTGAATTGCATTATCGAGGGCGGAGTATTTCTAAGTAAAGAGAATGGTTATTTGATCTGCGCGCAGCATTTTTTTTCATAATTATACGATTCCATCGATAATAACTGTTTTAATATTCCATCGATATTTGATTTCAGGTGTTTTGTTTAATTAAGAAAACTAATAATCCCTGACAAGAATTAACGACGCAATCTTGATTTGACTGCAGACTGCTGCAATTCCAATTAGAAGTAAAATGAAACTAGTTGCTTTAATAAGGTATTTAAGAATGCATGTTGAGCACACTTGATTTTACTCTGAGTAGGGGTGGTGGTTCCCTTAATTAATAGTTTGCTATTTTTTTTCATAATATTCAAGTGGAGGCAAGGATAGCTGTTATAACATGCTTCACTGTTTTGCAGCTGGGCATAAAATTGTTGCCCTTGCCCATCTAAAACCCAAGGATGAAATAGGTATGGCTCTGAAAGTTTTGGATAAAATAATTTCTAAATTTGATTATATTGTGGCTTGGGTTTCATTATTGAAATTGTCATTTTTGTTTGGTGGAATATCTACAAAACCAGTTTATAAGTTTTATTTCAAAACTATTAAACAGAAGAGTTGGACAGCCACATGTACCAGAGTGTCGGTCACAATGCTGTAGAATATTTTGCTAAAGCTATGGACCTCCCTCTATACCAAGAGGAAATCGGAGGTGGTCATCTGTGCAGTGAAAAAGATTATACGGAGACCTCGGGGGATGAAGTAGAGGATCTTTTTACCTTACTTCAAAAAGTCAAAGTAGGAATTTCATCACTGGACATTTTTGATGCGTTCACTTTTTAAATTGAACAAGCTTTCTTTCTAGGAAAAAGAGAATATTGAAGGTGTTGCATCTGGCGCTGTTTTGTCAGATTATCAGCGCATCAGAGTGGAAAATGTGTAAGGGTCTTTCTCCAATGAATAACGTATCTGCAGTAATAGCTTACCAATGTGGCATATTTATTCACAAGGTCTATTACAAGACACTTTATTGTTAAAATTTGGCACCACCGTAAGGAATGGATAAATTATAGCTGAAAACAATTGCTTTGTGATTTTTGCTTTAAATTTAGCTTTCATCAACTTCTAAAAATGCTTGCTTTTTAGAAACATGATTCATAAAAGATAAGATATAGGTTTCTGAAGCATGCATGGTTGTTGCTAACTACAAATACAAGTAGTATCCCTTTAGTATTAACTATATGTTAATTAGCAATTTTCGCAGTGCTTTTCACATCAAATTTTAAAAATTTAAATAGAGTACAGGAATTTACTGAATGGCTGGTTGCAATTTGTTGTATAACATTACTGCAAACAATGATGTTTGCATATTATTTGAATCAGTATGTAAACTGATCTTGTGCTTAAATTACTTCCACATTTTGGATGTATAGATGCTCAAGATTAGGCCTTACATCTTATGCTTATTTATGGAGAAGAAATCAAACTGAACTTCTATCAGAAATGGTTGCCAGTGGCATTGATGCTGTTCTTGTCAAAGTGGCAACTCTAGGTAGGATAAAACTACAAAATATTTTCAAATATAACGGTCTCTGTCAAGTTCTGACTCATGGCATTTTCTTAGGGTTGATGCCTGATCTTCACTTGGGTAAAAATATCTCCGAATTGTTCCCGCATTTTCTGAAATTGGTCGGTTATTTTTTTTTTTTTTCATTTTACAAACTACAATGTGCATGCATGGAAAGATCAATATTAATCTAGGGAATGTGTCGCCCTTGCAGGAAAAGCAGTATGGAATGAATGTTTGTGGCGAAGGGGGCGAATATGAGACCTTTACGCTGGATTGCTCAATGTTTAAGGAAAAAATTGTAATGTAAGTCATTGTCTTTCTGATACAGTGATTGAATTGGAAATAATGCACATTTCTGTTCAGAAAAACCTATTTAGGTTCTGAAAATTTCAAGATTTCATGATTTATTTTCATGGTTTTTCTGGCAAGATTAGTTAAAAATGTAAACGTCGGTGGTTATATCAAATGCTTTACAAACAAAAACAGAAATATCCTTTTAAACCTTTTGCACAAAACACGTCCAATCGCATGCAAGCAAAATAGAATTACCAGCATCTTGCTAATGTTTTTATAAATAGGAAAAAATAGCATTCACACAAGGTCATTATTTACGCATACAGCATGCTTATGGCACAGTGAGCAGTGCCAAAATATACGTACATTTTTAAATTGATATTGCTTTTTTCGTAACACAGAAATACAACGTTTTTCCTAGTTCGCATTGTTATGATTCTTGCATGACTGGGCCGGTTTGTTTTCCCTGATCAGAATGATCAGAGATCTTGTAACACTAATCTAAACCTTATTTGTAGCGACGAACAGGTTGTACTGAACCACACACTAGATGCATTTGCACCAGTTGCTTATCTAAAATTCGAAAAACTGCATTTGGACCCAAAATCAAGAGTGAGTTCAATCTGATCTTCACAAATTTTGATTCTGTATGACCGTCATTCCAATAAGCTTCTGATGAAAATTTGCCATCGGATTTGGTGTTTATTTCAGCAAGCATTGTTGCATCAACAAGATATAGTTGAAGACCATAGCATATGCAGGCCTGCATACTTCCTGTACGGTTTGGGAATAGATTACGAAGCCCCATTTTCCCCTAGCACCAACTTGGACATTCCTAAATTGGAAGCAATATTCCAGGAAAAATGCTCATATAATATTGCTGTAAGCGAATTTGGTTGGTTTTGGGTCACCGGATATTCGGCTGAGCCAGTAGCTGATCCAGCCGATGAAATGAAGATTTCTTTGCAAGCTGTCCAGAATGCTCTCGTGACACATGGACTGGACATGTCCAGTTTGGTTTCTGTGCTGTTGCTTGTGAAAGACATGCAGCAATTTGCAACGTTAAATAGTGTATATAAGACGTTCTTTAACATGAATCCTCCTAGCAGGTAAGCGGAGGAAATATTTTTGGTGCTCATATTTACTTGATAAGATTAAAAAATATTTCTTTTATCTCATCATGGTTAGAGCTTGCGTGCAGGTCCCGCTTCCTGCCAATGTGAACTTTGTAATGCATTGCATGGGGTTTAAATGCAGTGATCAACATTGCGCTGATGATGATGATGATGATAATGATAAAACAGTCATCAAGCATATGCACGTTCAGACAGTGTCCCATTGGGCCCCTGCCAACATAGGACCTTACAGTCAAGCAGTTCAGGTAACTAACATGAGCACTGACCTTCACCTTCACCTTAAACAAGTATTCTTATATCAACCAGATGAGTCAACATTGTTACATTGAAGTAGTTTTTCACATATGAAATTCAAAACTTTGAAGTGTTACTCGATTATGCCTAAAACAAAAACTCCTAGTCTGAAGGCATTCTTCAAGGTGTTTTATATCTGATTTTGCTTCTTTATGTTCAATTAGGTCGGCAATTTTATTTTTGTGTCTGGCCAAATAGGGTTAATCCCTAGCACCATGGTAATGATTGGGGGTGGAATCGTTCCTGAGAGTAGGTTATCATTGCGCCACGTGAAGCGGGTTTTGGAAGCTATGGAAGCAAAGTGCTCTCTGGAAAATGTGCTTTTCTGTATTTGTTACGTAACCCACCATAAATTAATCGCTATTGCCAAAAAGGAATGGGATAATGCAGCTAACCAGAACGTTGAACACGATTTGAAGTTAAACTGTGTTGTTGTTCCTGCATTGCCCAGAGGTGCTTGCGTTGAGTGGCAAGTTGTTGCACATTGTGAGCATCCCCAAGGATGGAACTGTAAGTACAACATCCCCTCGAAAATGTCATTCACAGCTTGTCAAATTGGCAGTTAACATTTGATTTCTTGATAGGGACGAATTCTGACGTGCCTTCAATTGACAATATTTCAATTAAATGCAACCATGGGCAGTTCAAGTCTGAGAAAGTCCTGATAGCGCGATGTTGTAAGCTAAAAAATATTTATAGATTAATTCATGCTCGCTTGCATTACTCTTTAACTGCCAGTATACCAGTAGCTCTCTTATGTCAAATATTGAACAGTGATATGTCTTGCTCCAAAACCAGTATTTCCGTTTAACGGAAGCTTGCGTTTTCTGTTTGAACAGGATGAATTTGCTAGTTCAATATGAATTCATTTGCACAGCCTCATGAGTCGAAATGGTGGCTGGTGGTATTGATTAACTTTACAAATTTTATGATGAAACTATTTAGTTTGTGAGATTTAAAAGCTTGGTTACAAAAACATTGAGATTTAATACGTCAGCGTTTAGAATTGATGGAATGAATCTTGGTATTAGCTGAAGTTATTCTCATTTTATTTACTGCTGGTTAAATGTACGTGTACTTGTATAGTTTTGTGATTACTGAAAATCTTCTTTCGAAAAATCAAAAGCTTTTTTTGACGATTATTTTATCAATTTTGCAATTAATGACAGTGTTTTAAATTTATGAAACTGAAGCATTTTACCGGAAATTTATTGCAGTATTTGTGCCATAATCGAAAAACTGAAATAACCATCGAATTAACCATTTTACTAAAATATGAAACGCTTATTGCTTTTAAGGGCAAAAAATGTAACAATTATTGGTAAAAAAAAAACTTGCAAATTGCATTGCTACTAAAATAGCACACGTATATTGCTACTGATGGTTTCCGTGTTTTTTAGTTTATGTGGAAGGTACGTGTGGGCTACAGGAAAACACTATTAGCAAGATATTATCTTACCTAATAGACGCTATGTCTGCATTGGCTGATAGTGAAGCTGCATACCAGTTCCAGATATTCTATTCTACCAAAGGAACGAATTGGGATACCTTATCTAATGGTGAAAATTGTTAATTTGCGTAATTTTTAAGTCATGTTCAAGGAATGGGATAATATTAAGATCTGTTATTTATATATTGTGATTGCAGCGTGGAAGAATTTGAATCTCAGCGAAGCTGGTTTGAGTTTAATACCTGTCCTAAGTCATGAGACCGACGACTGTATCCTGAGCATTTTTGGTCGAGTAGGATAGAAAATTTCACTCAATAAAAATGCATAGAAACAAAGTTGAAAAGTGCTTATTCACCTTGTTTGCGATACATTAACCATATAAATACGTATTTCATTTGTGTAAACTCCTGAGACAACGTTGTTCAACTAGTGAATTAAAGTGATTTCTACTGTACAATTTATTTACTCCGCCTCCTCCTTTCTTTGCCCACATTGTTGCATTCTTACGAGTAAAATTTGCCAAATAGTTACACCTTGGGGGCCATAATCTCAAATGATTAATTGTTTATGATAGTACTAAAAAGAGGGCGTATCCAGTCACATTCATGCAATAATAGGAAATACCCTAATTTTTCATAGCATAATTTCAATTTTTGAAATGATAAATAAAAATGTCGATTACTGGTCATTTTTTTTATTGTTTCCATTTATTCTATGAACGGTTTTGATAATGTCAGGGAAATATTTTCAATAACCTGGAAATGTCAGTGAAGTTGAAAATTTTATTTCGGTGAGAACCCTGTTCCAGTAACATTTCTAACACAGTATGCGTAGAAAAATTTCCAATAAACCACGTTTTAGTTTTCTCATGGATGATTGATGTTTCTCAAAATTGTAAAATCGCAATGTTTTCTTCAGCACCCCTCTCTGCTTGGTGATTTACCAGGCCAATGCCTCCCTGCACCACAGTTACCCTAAACGCTGGCTATATTAGAACATTAGCATTTTAAAATTTGGCGTCTCAAGAGGATAAAACGTTGGTTTTGGGGTTCGCCTCTCAGTTTTATTGCAGGAAATGCGGATGCTGACCGCGACGAATCTTGAAGTGCCAAAATGGCCACTCGCAAACTGCCATTTCCGATGCCAGTGTCACAAATTGAAATACCAGAGTGAAAAAAACAACTCATGTTTGGGGTCAGTTTATGGATTCGAGGGGCTCCACAAATGCTTTTAGGAGCCATTTCGCATCGTGCCGTTTTTACGCCCCAACCAACGTCTTTATCGACTCAAAATGGCCGTCGACCAGCGCAGAATTTCGACTGCACCATGTTCAATTAATTCACGTAATTGATAGACAATTACCAGGCGTCGAACTGGACCACAGGATGAAAAAAAGACCGAAGTAATGACGAAAGAAGTTGTCTTCCTCTTCAGGTTTTTCCCAAACGTCGTTAAGGAAACGATATGATCCCAGATCGAAAGATGTGTCTAGCTGGTCACTTCAATCAGCACTCGGACAATGGCTATCGGTTTAAAAAAACTGATCTAAAATGACCATTAAGCTTATCGGACATTCCGTTCAAGACGCAGTTGCTAGGAAACCAGCCCCTCTGGAAACTCATCGTAAATGTATCCGTGTATCTGTTCCTTTTTTTTTTGGTTGGGGATCAGTCCCCACCATTTTCATTAACCCTTTTATTTTTTGTACTTGCCTATACTGTTTTTTTTTGTTGCATTTTTATTTCGCAAACGAAACGGAATTGACGTGGTGGACTTATCGAGTCTCTCGAAAGTCGTTTTGTCATGTTGTGGAATTACTCACTAAAGTCGCTTCTGATAATCCGTTGGTGAAATGAATGGTGAATGAGTTTAACTTAAATTTACACGACCAGTCCTGCATACCCCCAGAAAGTTACTTTGACGATCCTCTTATGATTCAGGTCATAATATTCTTGGACAATTAAATTATGCGTGCGATATTAATTTAATCATAGCGATTTTTCCTTTTTTTTTTCTTGCCAAGAGTTAATTTTGGTTTTAATTGGCAATGAGCACGTTGCAGTCCATTGCATCGGCCCTTGTCATAACATTTGCCAGTATAACGACGTCGTTAAGTCTAGCATTTTGGCCTCCATATCAGGCACCCGCTGAATCAATAAATTTAATCATTTTTAGGCCCATTATAATAGGGCTTTTGTGGCTAATGGAGATAAGCTAGCCAAGTTTAAAAGTTAAGAATTTACGATTTGGCGTCGAATAGGGAAATTATGGATTAGAATAAGGAGCGTGGTTCCGGTTTCGCAACACGTCTCTGGTAGGGCTCTCTTCAACCTTATGTCGCTAAATCGTTAAATCGATAGCGTGATCGAGCTTTAAAACCTCTTAAAGAGGCCAGAACGTGTTTCTCAAACACCCTGAGAAAGGCTTCCTCGCATAACGTCAAAGCCTTAAGTGATTGCTAGCTTGCTGAGCTGCAAAGTCACAACTACAAATGCTACTTATTAACAAAAATATTTCATCATAAGGGGTCTCCATTCCCATTAAGGTTATTGAAAAGTCTTTGAATTAGCATTCGTTTATTTTTGGAATTTCATTGAATTCGCATGCCGTTTAGGACAGTGTTTCTCTATTTTTTTCATTATGTGACTCAACTGACTTTTGGTCTTAACATATTATGGTCAAGCTTCGAACCAAAATGTACTGGGGCCAGCGGTTTAGTTAAACACTAAAATATTGAGACATTTTATTCCCAATACTTGTATATTTATCGTTTTAAAAGACTTTCTCATGCTAACATTCATTGAACATTTAAGGCCGAACCACAAGGATGTCCACCATCTAAAAAATTACATTTTTGTTTCAAATACGTATGATAATGATACGTAGGATTAATGGTTGTATGATTTGAAACTATCCAGTTTAATTATACAAAAATTAAATAAACTTGAAAATAAAAACAGTATGCAACCTCTTCGGACATTTTTATAAATTTTTCATAACAGGGTTACCACCGACCTGGCCAATCTGGAATTTTCAGTTGAAGTAGGTGCAGCCTTGAAAGGCCAAGAACATTTGAAATCGTCCAGTTTATTTTTAAATAATCGATACACTTGAAAATAAAACCGATATGCAATAATGCAACCGCTTCGGAGGTTTTAGATACATTTTTATAACAGGCTTACTGACTTGGAAAACCTGAAAGTCAAGGACATTTGAAATTTCCATGCAAATGTCGGATACTTTCATCAGATAAAATGCCAAACTTGAACCATCATATTCTCAAATGACATGACATGGGGCTCATGAAACTGCTCAAAAGATGGAGTGTGAAGTCACACTTGTACACTAATAGGGGAATTCCATTGTTTTCCATAGCACACTTTAAACGTTTAAAATCAAAATAGCAGTTGTTGATAACTTATTTCCATTTCATCATATAAACATTTTAAGGGCAGAGAAAGTTTTCCAAATACCTGGAATTTCCAACAAGTCAGGGAAGTTGAGAATTTAATTTCGATCGTGATATTTTCCAATTATAAAAAATAACGCAGACCTTAGTGAACAACCAGGTCTACATGGGAAAAAATAAATTTAGCAACTTTAATAAATATTTGAAGCAAAAATACGTGAGTGCATGTTTTGCATGGTGGGCCTTAAGTCATCGAAAAATCATTGGTAGTGCAATGCAAATACTGCACACCACTGTACTGTATTTTAAATTTCACTTTCCCGTTTATTTAAATATAAAATATTTGGTTAGTCACCATGACTGAGTACGTGCCGGAAGGGAACTTGTTGAAAAACAAGCCCTCTACTTCCCTGAAGCACGACCAAAAATCATTTAGGTTTCGTTAAACCTTCAGCCCATTTTCACTCCGAGTACTTTTGTATCCTTATCGAATTGAAAGTCTCCCTTCAAGCGGTTGAAAATCCCCCTAGAATCCTCAATTATCCCGTCTCCCCTTAGCTGATAAGTGCACACTGGGTAATATTGACAGTCGATATAATATTTGGGATGCGAGTCAACACGCCTGCTAGTGGCACCGGGGAATTCTTACGCTGCCACAAACTGCTGACATCGGAAGAAAGAAAAAAACTATGTACAGTATTTTCCTGTCCTTTTTTTATTCTTACGTTTTGCACCGAATAAAAACTCGTCGCGCTTTATTTAGCAATTCATGGAGGTTTGGGAATTGGCCATGAATATATAGTGGGCCATAGGAAAAGCTGAACAAATGATAACAAGACCTCTTTGACCTTTCGCAAAAACTCATTTGGGCAGAAAAAGGGTAAATCTTGGCAAAAATGCATTAGGGGATCCCCCGAAGCAAATTTGAATGCAAACTGTATTAGTTTTCCAGCAGATCCTAGAAGCCGGAAAGGGAAACGAAGCAATGGGAAGACATGACATCTTAATGGCCCTCCATGGGTCATCTTTAAGACATTCCAGACATTAGGCCCATTTGGGAGGGTTATCAGTAAGCCAAGTATAATAAAAATATATTCCTGTCATTTTCCCCCAAAGTACGATTCAACTTCATTTCAATAATAATACATATAATTGTTTGGAGGTATGAAATTATCAAATCCATTAATGTATCTTTTAGCTTTTTATATTGTCCATAAATGCTGTCCAGGGCTTTTACCAAGATCTTTCAAGTTGAGGTAAACAAACTAGCTTTTGAAAATGTGAAAGCTGTACGTGTAAGCGAAACATGCATAGATCTGCCTGTATCTGAAACCGGCTATTTTTCTGGACGTTTAATCCACGCTGCCGAATCAATTAGGAGCCACTTGGAGAGATCCAATAGGAATGAAGGCTAAAAATAACAGCTACGTAGTCCACGATCACAAAAGCGTTTAATTAGATGAAGACCAAAAGTAATTATTGGCCGCATTTAAATAACTGTCTGCATCCATTATCATTACTGAGCTGCCCCAACGGTTTTCATGTAGCGTAAAAAAAAATTTTTTTTGAAAAAAAAAAGAAAAGGCTAGATTTGCCATCTGTTTTTCGATGCATCAGATTTGTCCTCATTAATTTCGAGTTCGGATTGGTGCAATCGAGCTACACTGGTGTTTAGCGCAGCCAGGCTTAACTCCAAATTAAGGCGAACAAAAATAATTAATCACGGGTGGTAAATTAATACGAGGACAAAATCAATATCTTCAATTACAGAGTGTGGCTGCGATGCTTCCTGAACGTCTGCTGCTGCTGCCAAATGCAAAATATTGCCGAAATTTATGAAGAAAAATGAAGCAAGCTCGTGAATGAGTTATAAGAAAAAGGCTTTGCACTTTTAATGTACCGTGAAAGAAGGATTTTATTTATTTTTTTCGCAGCAAGTCTTTTTAAGCGGACTCGTATACTCCATTGTTAGGCATTTGAACATATTTTAGGCGTACAATCCGCGTATGTACAAGCATGTTAGGCGTTCCAATTTATCCAATTTAAAATTGGAATAGATGGTTTTGTGAACAATTTAAAGCACTTTCAAATGGACCTAAGCTGGCTAAAATCCATCTTGAATTTCGCAAGAGAATAACCTGAAAATGCAACGTCATACATTCATACCAGAAAATGAATAGGCCCTACATGTCGTGCTTCAAACAAATCGTATAAAACATTATCTTTGCAAATGTTTAGGTCTCAGGAAATCGTATTCCCAGCAGAAACTCTTTCAGAGTGACAGGGGTAAAGGCATGCAGATGACCCCAAAAAATGCAAATTGTTTACCGTCGCTTTAAGGCTTTTCATCTGAGAAATTAGTGAAGAATTTTAGACAAATTTCTTCGCAAAAATTTGCTTACTAAACGAAATATTCTGAATTTCTGATTTCAAATTAGAGACATGTATCTACTTGCTGAAGGAAAATCATTTTTGTAATACCTTTAGGTGGGCAGTTTATTTGCTCGCATGTTAGTTTCAGCATCTGGTATCATCACCACGAATTAAGGCAATCAGAAATCTGGTCTATCCATCACATGGTCAACTGCAATGCTAAGAATGTAGTCGGATTTTCTGTATCCCCATTCCATGTAAAAGGAAATAATTCAACGACAGAGGTGCTCAAGACACAGAGGCTTCTAAGCACCGGGGGTAGTTTGTTTGAGCTGGAAGAGCTTGCAAAGATCAGAAATTAATGAGATGAACGCGAAAATGTAAAGTTGGGTAATTATAGTCTCGCATCCCATCTTTTCGGCGAAAAATATTCGGGAGAGAGACCCGAAAATCGATGAAATAACCCCTTTGTGCAACATCTTGAACAACGGCGAAGGTCTAACTTCTTTCAGCCTGTTTGACGGTTGCATCAACGTGCGTTTCACTCTCCCTATTGTGCTTCTGTAGCGTGATTCTGCAGGAGGAAAGATTTATGCAGACCTGAACAACATGAGTGGAAATCAGGCATGGCCATTGCTTTAACTGACACGATAGGAGCAGTAAAGCGTTTTTAAAAAGGGATTGATCGGATTAAATCCCAACTTGAGTTAGCACAATCTGAGTGGAAAAAAAGCGAACGAGCTGCCTTAATCAGTACCTACACTATTATTGAGTTTGCAGTCACAGTGCAGAAAAGAAGCGATTATATATGAACCATAAAAAGGCTTTGTCGAAAAACGCTGCATTAAACACACTGGGTCTTTTGAAAATATGGCTGCTTAGTGAAAGGCTTGTAATCGTTCCGTCATAATGCTGCTTTGATTACATCATCGAGCGTCCCTGGTGGCAAACTCCAGAATTTTTAGGATCTTGCAGGAGCAAGTAATTTAACTATTTAAGAATAGCGGTGTTTTGAAATAATGAAATAATAAGGTCAGGCAATTTCTTCCAAAAACCTGGAAAAATCAGGGAATTTGAGAAGTACATGTTAATATGAGAAGGTATTTCACACTGAATTAGATGGGCAATAAATTCGTAGATTAACCAGCGTTTTGATTAAACAAATGTTTTCCGTATATATCAAAATCTGGCACACGCGGTTTTAAAATGGTATTTAATGCCTCCTTGATTTTATGTCAAACGTTTTAAAGTGTAAAGTACTGCACAACTTTAAAACTGTTCAGAATACATGTGCAAAGTAAATTTTCCACAACGTTTGGACCATATGGAAATGCCCTCCCAAAAATACTAGCTGTTATGATTTTAGACTTATCTTGATTGATGGATATGCGTTGATCACCAGTTTCTTTGAATAACAAATTCAAAGAAAGTGAATTGGTCTAGCTTGATCGGTGATTGGGATTCGGATCAAGCACTCCAGAATATACCAGACCAAAGTAATGGTTCCTTAAAAAAACCTAAAATATCCGCAATGGCGGTTTGCATAATTATTCGTGATTTACTCGAAACTGCACATTTTTATGGGAGACTTGTAAAAATGCAATAAAATATTTGCGCACTTTAAGCACGCTGCCCCAGTCCATTTTGATCCGTTTATATTGGGCTGCGTGGCGTTGAATAAAATATCGGCTCTTCACTCAGCTCTTAAGTGCTGTTTTACCATGCAACTGACCAGTGTCCGTGATCCTTGTCACGAAACCGAATTGGCAATAGTCAAAGGGTAATGGAGCATGGCGATACACAAACACATAGTAAGACGGTTTGCATTAGGCCATTTAATTTGAAACATCACGGCCCTGAAAATACTGTAAAACATCTGAAATGGCCATTTGGTAAGGCTTACGTTCTCAGTCTGTGTCTCGGACTTCGGAAATTGGTGGTCATTCGCGAATTAATGATATTTTGGGCAAGTGCTGCATTTGTCCTACCATAAAAAATAATTACTTAGGTTTGCTTCAAGCACTTATTTTAAGTGCTACATTTATTTCTTCCCGCGTAAGATTGGTTGTCCACACGGGTCACATATTTTTATTATAATTTAAGAAACATTATTTGCAGATAGCATAACGACTTTTCAAATTTATTTCCTTTTTTTAATGAATAAGCGGGAATTTTCAAATTATAAAAATATGACTCAGACCCTAGTGGATAATGAATTCTTCTAGGGAAAAAATGCATTTATCAATTATAATAGCAGAGTTCCCATTGAACTTGAAAACCTGCAGGGTAGTAATGCCAGCCTTACATTATCATAATCTCAAACTAGTAATTGTTTATGATATTTCTCAAAAGTGGATCTACATGTATGTACTCACACTTATGGAATATTTTTTTTTCAAAATGTGTACTGTTTTGCATGCTTGGGCATCCTTTTGGGTCGTGCTAAACTCACAAAAGGATCTGGCTGCAGGGAGTGTGAAACTAACGAAATGCGGTTTCTCTTAAAATTGCCAGATATCGCATACGACTTCTAATAGGGGATTGCTACACGAATGTCATGATAAACGTAATTTAAGACAAATCCCTCTAGTGCTCAGACACCGTTGCCAGCCTCACGCATTTTAATTAAACTAGTTAAGCTAACCCGCAGTGGATCAACTCCATCAAAAGGCAAGGAGGAAGGTAGCTCAAGAAGTTTGAAAGGTAAAGTGTCAGTCTAGCCTAGGAGTAGGAGATTATGCTAATGCAGACACAGCTAATTAGCTCGGCTTTATGGAAATCGCATTAATTTATACGTTAAGTAATGTTAAAATCCCCCGAGGACGTTTTCGCTTTTTGGCGAACGATGCAAAGCGCGATAAATAACGATTCCTAGGTTATTTATTTAGACGTTTTTCATCTTGCCTCAGACTCTTTCTTCTCTTTCGCGCATTTTGAATTAGGCGTGAAAATCGAAAAATTGTTCAGCTTTTCTTCTTCCTTGTCAAGGGTTGCTTAAGTCATGCGAGCCGTGCTTTCGTCATGGCCTAATGAATTTAGTACGTTTTACACGAAACGCATCGTTTGCGAGACTGCTAACATGTGGTGTTTTTTACTTGGCAAGTAGAAATTTAAGCGAAATTGATGCGACCGTGTATGCTAATTAACGGGAATTAGCCGACAGTCTTTAAAGCGTGCCCTTCAACGCCCTTGGACATGATCTAAATGTCATGTTGATGGCAAAAAAGACGTAGGCGGAATCTCGTACAGGCGAAAATTCCTCCTTAAACATGCAATTAAATGTGTCATAAAGTCTTGAAAAATCACTGATTGAAATTTTGGTCATTATAAGCGTATCGGGTCAGGGTTTTTTGGAACTGGTTTTAAAAAGCGTTGGATAGTTTAACAGGGTCCAAATCCCTGGTTGGTTAATTTATTTTCTCAAAAATGTTCGGCCATGTTCTTTCAAAGACATTGTGTAGAAATTCAGACTAAAATTCACGATGTGAGATACCGGGTTTTTTTTCGAAAAAGTAAATTGCTGGAGCTGCACGGAAAGAATAGATTTGTTAAAAATTTTATTATTTCGTTCATTTTACTGATAAAAATGCAGTTGCGCAGAAATCATTATCGATTCAAAAAATTGATGGGTGTTATTAATAGATATTACGTTTATGTCATGGTAAGTTAGGGATAGTCAGGGAAATGATTTTGTAAATTTTATTATAACTCTTGAGTTATAAATCTTTGAGAAGTTAATGCTCAATTTATTGATCCATTTGAAAAATGTAAATGTTGATGTGCTTCTAACAACTGTTTTCAACCAACTAAAATGAAACTTGTTCTTTAATTGGTAACTTCGCTTGAATTGTTTAAAACATCATAGGTAGGGAGAGAGCCAGTGATTTCTGATAAGGTCTTGAAAAAAAAGTAATTGATTTTAGATCGCTAAATTTTGCACATAAAATTATTTCTCTAATCTGGCGTAGGGATTTGTATCGAGTTCATCGGCAATCTAGCGATTAAAATTGTTAGCCTTCTCACATTAAGGGCCAGCTTAAGATGGAGAACGTACCAAATGAAATCGAAGACTTGCTATTCAAAACTATCGACAACATTATTTGTTATTAAAATCTGTAGCCTGTTAAGCGTACATGGCGTATTTATTTTATCTGCACAGAACCGAGTCTTTTGAATGGGTTTATTCAATTGAAGAAGACAAGATTGATTTTTCTTTCATTCAATCCAAATTATCTCAATTGAAGTAGAATTCGGCAAACTTCAGTAATACGGAGTGAAGTTTCTCTCGCATAGCATTTGAATGGATTTGTGCAAATTTAATTTAAGCCATGTTTTTATACTTTATGGACGAGACGTCTTGCGCCTTGCGGTTCGGAGAAACAATAAATAGATGGACCGTTAAGACCCCTTAATTCGGAGTTATTTACATAAAACAAATTTTCGGTCCGGGATAGGGACGCATGAACGCAATTTTAAATTGCGGATTTCGCCAAGGATAAAAACGCAATCGATGGCGTGCAGTTTGCATCTTGTTGATACATTTCTTGGATATGCATTTATTATACCTTGAACTTAAAACTTAATCCTAAAATCCTAAATGCGAAAAGAATCATGCAGTTTCGCCATGTTTTAATTTGCAAATAGGAATCCATTCAATACAGATATTCAACCCCCAATAGTATAAGTATGAACCAATTTACAGAGTTAGTGCGTAATAGGGGTGAATATGCACTGAATTTTGAGTGGCACTTACAATATAAATATTAATGTTTTCGTTTATTTTACTGATAAAAATGCAATTGCCCCGAAATTACTAGAGCTGTAACAAAAACAATTTGTTATTAATAAATATTCCCTACGACTATTTTGCTACAGAATTTATCTTCGAAACTGCATTGGGTTGGTCAGATAAAAGTCAGGAAAATGATTTTTTAAATATTAGCATGAACCTCGAATGGTAAATATATTTGTTTTGTGCAGAAAGGAAATTGTATAATTATTAGACTAATTGGTAGACAATGAGTATATGTCTTGGTGTTAATGCTATGATTGGGCTTGGTATTTAAAAGCCAGTTTGTGCTCGAGTTTACTAAAAAAAAATTACTTATTATCGATCCAAGAACTAAGATATCTACACATCTTCAAATATCTAGATCAGTTCCGTTTACAAATAAATACGACTTGTCATCAGCAGAGCAGATCTATTTAAATTTAAATTGTACAGTATCTGTATACTGTAACCAAATTTTATTATGTTGGCCGCATTCAAGGGATCGGGTTTGCCTCTGCCCTTCTCTTCATGAATATTGCATTCGTGTGTGCGTGCAATCTATGTATGCAAATTTCAATATAGCCAGCTTAGTAAAAACATATGGGGCCTAAAGCTGTCGTTTTTATAAGCTCTGAATATGGAAAACTATTCATATTCGTCCATGCACCGAAAAGCAGTATGGCGGAAGTCATCGGTTTCTGGCAGAAACTAGTAACCTCATGCTCAGAATCCATTTATCTTCCGGCATTGGCTTTTCCATCAAGGCTTCCACTGGACTTACTTTTCCCTGGGGCTTATCGACATTTCTTTTGTTTTATTCACATTTTCCCCACTGCCTTATGTTATTCTAACTGGGTGCTGGGGATCGCTATTTTTTCTTATGTCCTTTTCTATCTGTCTTTTTCGTGTACACTGTATATGGTGGTCGCAGTGGAGCTAAGTCAGTGATTGTGGTCCATGAACACTTCCATTGAATTATGATCCGAATAACATCATCCAGGATTAGTGGCATCAGACAGATGTAAGATCAAGAATGGCAAGGCTTAGAGATTAGATCCCCTATAAGGCGCAAAGATAGCCGTATAGGAGGTCGTATTGATCGAGATTCCTCTGAAGAATTTAACACGAAACGATGGACTCACAGAAATGGATTACGGTCATCTATCACCAGTGAGAACCTTTAGTCCTAGTGCTATTTATTTAGATATGAAAATTGACATTTCAGGTCGGCATATCTCGTTGTCAATTTCAACTCAGTACCCTAGGTTCCATGTGGGAAGTGGGAGGGGGTGAATTTCATGTACCTGCACTAATTGGATTTTCTTGTTTAGTGACATTATCTGTAATTGAGTTAATGACTCACCCTGTACGTGCATTTAACATATCTCACCATATGCTCCGCAATAATATTCGAAGATAAGCCACAACAAGTCAATTTCGCTAGTTTTAATGTGAAAACGTTGTGCAAGGCAAATCTGTAGATAATACCTATATGAGGGTAAATAAAAACGTTATGCTTAGATCTTTGTGTGAAAATCTTGGGGATTTTAAGACCATGCGACACATACGCACGGTTGCTTAGCATATTTTTATTATCAACACTGAAATTTCTTGGTACGACCTCCACACCTTACTCTGTGAATAATTTTATTGTTTCTAACTGCCACGAATGGGGATATTTTCTGAAATACACACGTATAGTTATGATCTACATAAAAATAACGCCATTTTGGCGCACAAGCCCCATTTAGCTTTCCCTTCTAACATGTAAGCAAACCTGGTTTTATTGCAGTTAGCTTTTACGTTTCGTGATTTGACAGTCAGGGGAAAATTATAATAAAATTTTAATTTGGAAAAGTCGGGGTGGGAACCCTGCATATCGCACCACATGTTTGTTTCAAAGTACCTGACGAACACATCAAAATGCTATGGAATGCATTTCCAGCATGATGTATTTAACACTTGTCACTAACAAGATTGGCAACCAGCACGACAGACATCTATTGTTATCTCACTTTTGTATCTCCATTTAGATCCAGAGTTTAAGAATGAGGCTAATTTCCAGCTTGACAAAAACCACGTCAGTCCAGTTTTTCACTCGTGTCGCCGTCTGAGTGACGTTTTAGAAGGCTTGCCTCCAACCAGTACGGCACTATATTGTAATATTTACCCACTTTTTCCTACTAGTACAGCAGTCTATTATCTATCTACCCTTATACCGCGCTTAACGGCCTAGATCTGTTCCTGGAACCTTGGCTTTAAAGTCAAATGCTGTATAACGAAACACGTTTTTACATACAAACCTAGCATAGGATATGTTCCAAATCTTACTGATAAAAATAAATTTTTTGTTGGCTAAAAATGTATAAATTTCATTTTTATTTAATATCAAACTAATAATTCATTGCAATGTTTGCAATGTTGGTGTAAAATATGTTGACCATTGGAGATTCTAGTGGCCTAAATGCTTCCATAAGCCTCAAAGACCCATGCTCTTTCATGTATGTGTTAGAAAACAGTTTCGTTATTTTTGGCCATATATATATAGATATTGATCGTTATAGCGAACCGCCGTATAAAGAGCGGTTGTGAGTTTACGAAGAAAATAGATGGTAAAATGGCATTTCCATTTTTCAGCATGACCTCACCATGTTAGCCAAACTTGCTTATTTTATGAGAGGCCCTCGCATGGCTCATCTCCA
>JAQIXS010000507.1:0-45009 GCA_034700785.1 Rossiulus vilnensis | reverse complement strand
TTAAATAGTAGATGTAAGAAAGGTGCAAAGTAATTAATGAGTTTTGTTATAAAACATGAACGCAAATTAAGATAGCTACCACCAAACATATCACAAGGTCAAACAGGAAATTGTGCAACTTGTATAACTTTCGGAACACCAAAGTAAAGGGCGATCGTATTTACATGCATCGCAGACATTTATGGTGTACTGTATTCATGTTCTTGGAGTTTTATGCTCGTCTGAGAAAATTTTACAAAATATAACACATGTAACTTGGCAATAGGTAATAGTCAAAGTGTGCAAAATAGCCACATGATCTTGAATGAAGTTTAATACATGCAGATTTTCAGATAAGTAATGAGCAACATGTATTTACAGTTTGTTGGTATAAAATGAAAGTCGACCCTGAAATTTACGATTATTTCGCAAAATAATCGTGAGTAATAATCCAGGATTTGGCATGTAACAATTCAAAATGGTAAAATCTGTATACATGTGTGTGCTCACCTGATGCCAGTACAGACTCGTTGTTTTATTTGGACAAACAAATTACATAAATCAGGTTTCTTGATTTGATCAACAAACGTTTTATCGGCGCTAATGTCTAAATTTTATAACTCCTGCATCATTTTGCTAGCTCGTATTAAAACTAATTTAGTACGATTTAGGGCTATCCAAAACAGATGATTGCTCTGTCATGGAATACTCATTTGAACAACTTTATCTGGTGTTTTAGGCATCGTTGAAATTTAGACTAACATCAAAACTTTGATAAGTAAATAGTAAAAAGGGATTTTTCATTTCCGCTGCGTTTCTATGTTTAGAAACGGAGGCAATCATAGTTTTTAATATCAATCCAAGTAAAACTAAATCTGAAACTAGCTTTTGCACCGAAACGATTTCTTTATTTGAAAATATTCAGTACGTTAGCATGTTATTTCACACATGCCTTAAATTTACATATGAATTGGATCGGAATCGTTATCCGGTTAAAACATTTGCATTGTTTTAAATTTGTTTTTTCCTTTGATTTTCAGGAAGTTCGTCCCATTGGTAACACCCATAACGTAAGAGCCAGACCTTTTGGTGGTAGTCAGATTAACGGTGACACTGTAACTGCTCTGGTTCATAAGCAATACAATTCTCCCGCTGGTCTCTACTCAATGCAGAACATTGCTGACACCCTCACCAAACAGGCGGAAGTCCTGTCTACTGGTGCTGTGGGGTAAGTGATGATATACACACCTTAACTTTCCGCTCCCAGATCCTGTTAACTAACATTTGTAAGCAAAGTTTTTGCCAACTGTCCTTATTTGCCGGAGCCACGCCGGATATGTCTTAATTCGTTATGTGGTGGTGGTGAATACGATACTCGAACGAAAATGGAATTTTAAACAGAACTAGTAAAAACAGTGTCAGCGCATTTATCCAAACCAAACATTTCCCAACCCCATCCAAGCGAAGGAACAAATTTAAATGATAAAGAAGGTGCTGACTTGTTTTGCATGCAATGAGTTTCCAGGCTGTTATTTTTATTAGTTGTTCAACCCCGTTACATCCGCCCTGTATTTACGTTTACAATAGTAGTGTTTACTGAATTTCTGGATGTTTTTCTTTCATGCGCAGTATAAATTTTCAGAAGTATGAGCAGGATTTTCAGAGTAAATCTGACGTTTACAAAATGTTGCAAAACGAGGGAGAACCTGACGGTTGGTATTCAAGGGAATCGATTAAATTAATGAATGCAGATTGACTTTTCTTCCCCATGATATTTGAAGTTTAACAGTGTTCAAAGTTTTTTTTCCATTCCACATCATAATACTGCACGTCTCCTGCTGATGTGTTCCATTTGAGACCGTGTGTTCTCCCGTCACACAAATTGTGTTATATCCAGGCATATTAATAACATGAGGAATCCTGGTACATCCATCAATTTAATTCATATTTAATTATATAGCATGACGTTATACCTTATTGGTAAACGAAAAACAATAGCGCTGTTGCACTATGACAGTTGTCAGTTAAGATGTTGCTCATACATTTTTAAGACTGCATTAATGTACTTGCAATAGAAAGGGAAGCTTGCACTATAAAATCTCATTTTATAAATTACATGTCTGTGTCAACATCTAGTCATAATCGCTATGCAAAGGTAGCTTTACATGATTGGGTTATTATTGTTTATTGCCCCTTTTGTGACACGAACGTCCCATGATATCAGGAGATCAGTCACGAAGTCGGTTATGACGGCAAACCCGATGAGCTATATGCGGGCCAAATTATCCACCTTGACAATTGGCAATATCGTTTCTCCCACTTTGTGCAGTTTCAATTTCATGAAGAGCAACCCGCCTGTGAACAAGGACTCAGCGGTGTACAGAATGGTCTGCGAGGAAGCGGAGACCCCCGGAGCAGAAACTTTAGAACCAGAGGAGCAGTTCAGGGGCTCATCCAGTGCCCAAGATGTCCAATCGCGATCTTTTAAGGTGCTGCAAATGGCTGTCGACGATGGCGAAGGTATGACGTTCTCACACAGGCCATGGGGTCTAGCCGTGGAAGCAGGAGCCATTTCGACTCATTGGTCTGATTGGGCATTTGCTCAGCAAGGAAACAAGATCATAAGCGTGATTTCACCAGATATAAGTTGATGAAAAATCCGTAAAGCCCAGTAATAGCAAAATACTTCATAGGCTGTTACGAAGTTAATAAGTAGAAGTACGCATTTCAAGGTCCCAGTTGAATGGGTAACAGCAATGACAGACTTTGATGGTGCAGTGGAAGCTCGGTTATCCGAGGACCGGTTAGCCGATATTCGGCTTAACCCGGGGCGAAGTAACCTCGGATAAGCATTCTGATTAACCGAGATTTTGAGCAGATAAACAAAGAAAAATCATCGTAACAAGAAGAGGAAGAGCGTTTAGGTGTATTGAGCTGCTTGGAGGCCGTAACATCTGATTAAAATGAGTTGTTAACAAGTCATTTTCTGATTTTACATATTTACTGTGTATATGTATTACAAAAAGCTTTCACTGTACAAAATACAGTTGCACCTGTTTTTAACTAGGAATCCGAGGAATTCCATTATCTGAGATAATCACTATCCCGACCAACTCGGATAACCGAGCTTCCAGTGTACCGCTATCCGTCTTTCCTATTTTAGAAGAATTTCTTTTGGGGTCTGGTTATCAGAGCGGTTTTCTTTCGTGCCCAAATTTCTATTTATTAGTTAGAATTAATCACAAAAATAGCCAGAGAAAAACCACCGCGGGATTAAATTAATCAAAATCGTTAGAAAGAGCGCATGAACGAGTTGCTAGTAAGTTGTACGTTTGTCATGTGCAAATCCTAACTCCTCTACCGCTTCTATGTTCTCTTCTTTCTCTGCAGGCTTTAGGACCACATACCAAAGGGTCTATTTTACATTTCCGATAGCACAATCCTCTTTCTTTAAAGCCTGTTTAACCGCTTTGGATTTCTATCACTAGAGATCTCTACCCAAGGAAAACATCGAAAGGTTTTTGTAGTTGGGAAAAATCTCTAGAGATTTCATTTAGAAGCTAGTCGTGACAAATAGGCTAAATACAATTGCGCGCTACTGGCTGAGCATGTCTTTTTATAGGCCGTAGGGAATTAACTCTTAGTAGTGCAACTCGGTGTAGCTGGCTGAAATTTTGGCAGCGTAGCTAGCCATTTGTGTCGCATTGGCGTAAATACTAGCAATTGCTTTCCAGAGATTCTGGCGTCTGGAATTGTGAGCGTGCGAATTATCCCTTTAAATCTGCGCATTTATTTTTGTGATGGGTCTAGAATTTAGCTGAGGATGTAGGTTTATAAATACGCCCCGATAATGCGTATATAAATAATACATTAGATGGCATGGGCAAAAGCGCTCGCTATAAAATTGAATTAGATCTAAGAACACTACAAGCAGACATTTCGATTAGCGAAGCACGTGCACAGATATGGCCATCCATGCGTTTGCAAAATAATGTACAAACGGGAATTCTATTAAGTTGGTGTAATCTCACAATCGAAAGATTATTTTAAAACATTGCTGAGCTTAACCCGTTCAGAAAAAAAGTAAATAATTTTTGAAGAACAGCAAATTCTGTACGCCTGCGCATACAGATCCATTTGAGTCATCAACAAAGGCAAATGATTCGAAAGCAAACAAATTTCCTCACAAAGTAGCATAATTCACACTCAAATGAATGCGTTCATATGACTGCACATTGCTGGAAATTATCCATTTGGGCACATTTTCAAATGTATTGCAGCTTCAATAGTTATCAAAACACACGTGCATTTTTATTACAAGCCTAGAGGGAAAAATTCGTTCAGTTAAACTTCACGTCCAAGCATTGCTTTTTTAAAAATAGTATGTATGGAAATATTTTTGTTCACGTAAAATGTATTTAGCAATAATACCGGTTTGGCAGTTTTCTTTACAAGCCTTCTATAGCACTTTTCTGATGGATAAATGTATAAGAAAATTGCTTCAATTTTTAGTAACATGCACTTGTTATGAGTTTATTTTTATGCACGTGGACAGTACTATTTTAGTAAGCTAATGTGAGAGCCTGCAGTTTAAATGGAATTGTAAATAATTTTCAGTATTTATAAATCACAAATCGTCTATCTTTGACGTGGGAAGTTAAGCGACTTTAAATAAGAAATTCCCTTGATTATTAATGAAACGATATTTTTTTCTAGTACTAATCGAAAACATTACAAATATAAAAAAGCATCCAACAATACCTTTGAGCGTTAATAAACACGTAGCTGCTAAATACGATCGTATATATACTAATATACACCCTAAGTTATCTTAAAAATAAATATCCCCACAAACCCTTCCAACTTGATAAAACTAGCGTTAATACAAGATTCTTCTAAAAATAGTTTGTTTATTGGACTGCATGTGAGGCACCTTAAATACGCAATAAATACACGCCAGTATCAGCATGTACTCATTAATCATTGCTTTATATTTGACCATTTGCAAGCGCAGTTTAAATAAATTTCTTCACCAAGCATGCACCTCAAGTGATTAATTCTCCGCACTTTTATTCAATGCTTAATTAATTTGACTTTTTAACCAGTGCTAAAGCCTGTTAAAACTAAATCAACTGCCGATATTTTTAAACTCACACGTTTTGGGGGCACTTTTGGCTATGCGTTCGTTGCACACATAATTTACCCGTTGTCTCGTCCTCAATATATCTCGCTACCAGTTATTGTTTCTCTACGTTAAGCACGCATATTTTTTCAATGTCAGATTCTACCGCTCAAAGAATGGCTGCTCTACGCCATGTTGAGGCTCCTAAGCTGATCCCCCCTTCAGAACCGGCGACGGGAGAAGCTCCTAAGGGAACGGAGAACCTCTGTGCAGAATGCGGTCGGCTTATTGTGTAAGTTTTTTAAACTCCTACTGTAAGATTTCAAACAGAAGACTCAATGAAGCTATTAATAGGATACGCACGTATCTAAACGGAAATTCGTAATTTTAGAAAAATATACAGGTCTACGTTGTATATACATGAAATAAAATGTCATCCTTTCCATTTCCGTGATCGGTATGGTAGTAATTATAAAAAGATATTCGATTAAATTTTAATGTGATTTAATCTTTCACAACGTTTCGCCCAACTCATTAATTGGGTTTGGGGCAATTAATTTCACGTGGTTTGACGCAATTATCCTCCATTTGTTGGATACCCTGCATTAAAACTCATTGTGAACCCAGGGCTAAATTCCCACCACACATTTGTCTCCATTTGCAGGTTATTCAGACATTGAGTAGACTAATTTATTTAAGTTGGGGGCATTTATTTGCGTGCTAGATAGGTAATTGTTGATCATCCATCAATGGACGTTAAATTGCCGTGTTACACCCAGCACTTCTCCTTCGTTTGTTGCTAAAACACACTGAAGTGAAATTTATTGTAGCCCAGCGCCAAATTCTCTCAACATAAATTTGTCTCCATTTGTAGGTAATTCAGTCATTGAGTACAATAGTTAGGCTAATTTAAATGAGCAATTTTACCCTGTAAATGCGAGAATTCTCAAAAGGTGATCCTCCACCACTTCAGTCCATGCGAAATTAGGCCATCAACTAGACGGAGCAAACTAATTTTTTTTAAAACTTTCTTTAAAGCGGAGTGTTTGTGCGCATCAAGGACAAGTCTCTCCACGCTGATTGCTTTAAGTGCACAACGTGTGGATCATCGCTAAGGAATGTTGGTACGTAAGGATAGAAGTGAAAGCCAGTGCGAAGCAGACTAAAATTGCTGAAATCTGGTATTGCGTTTCGTTTCCTTTTATGTCACTTTAATACGTCTTAAAAAAAACGTTTTTGATGGAACAAAAATACGTTGAACCAATGTCCTAATAAGATGTAGCATCGTAAATTCAGTACAAACGACCAACACCGTCCAACGTGTTGCAATTTACGTCAGTGACGATCTATATATCAATAAATTCAGACTTCAGAACCAATCTGCGAAGCCTTGGTGATCCCATTAGGTTCAATCATGATGTCAAGAGAAAACTACACTTAACCATAAAAAGGGAACGCTTGCGAAATTGTGTTATCGTAATAATGATTGGAGGTAACAAAAATATTTCTGTAATTGACAGGCTATTACAATATCAACAACAAATTGTACTGCGACGTTCATGCTCGGCAAGTGGCCCGCCAGCAGGCTCATCCCAACACCTTGATTCCTTTGACCGTTTCACCGTAAGTTGTCTACATGTAACTAGTTCGAACCATATGCCTATGCCTCACCCTGAAAATACTGATGCGTCTCCTATATAATTCTTTTTCGCAATTTGACAGCGGTGGAACTTTGCCCAAGGAGGGTATTGTGGGCTATGCCTCATCGAATTCCACTTTCAATCCAGTAGCGCATTCTGGAGCCATCAGCCCAGTTGCCCAACAAACGACCAACTACGGCACTCCCATTCATGTCGGCCAAACAGGTCCTTTTCAGGTAAATCTAGTGCTTTTCGTATGCATTTCAATTTAACATCCTATTTTTGCGACCGTTTCACGCAACGAACGGAACGTTTTATTGCTCGACTCATTCGCGCCACAGATTATTCACCTCTTTCCAACAACAATAATACCACTAACATGTTTTCTACTACTTTGTGGAAATTCGTGCCATGGGTGGTTGGTGGTTATTCGAAAACAGTTAACACTACTTTAACAACCCAGGATGCAATAAAACTGCTTGTGACTGACCGAATTGAACTAAAATTAAAGTACACGAGCGAAAGTGAGTGCAGGCGACTTTTTCAGTTTTCTCTATTGGTTTTTAAACCAGCTGCCTGTGTTTTCACTTTCAGGAACCAAAACCTTTCGCAACCACACCCATAAGTGTGGCAGTTGACACCTCCGCTTTCAGACACCCTCAAACAGCACCCCATGCAGATTCGCATAAACAGCCAGTTACAGGTAGTTAAATCAGTGAATGCAAACTCTTAACAACTTAAAAATCAATTGCATGGGAGTTCGATTTCTGTGTCACATCTTCAATACCTTATAAGATTTCTTCACCCAGTGCATGATTTGTGAAATTCAGTGTGGCGCCCTGTTGCTTACTTCATAACACGCAGTTTTCCCAGGAATTATTTAGCCAGTTTTTGCCTATGTTTACAAATGACTAATTGGCCATATTCAGTAGTTGGTAATTTATTCCATGCTGAAACCCGTATTAATAGGTAGAGATGAATGAAAGATAATAAAAACTTTTGCCAAAATGAAAATTATTCTTAGCTAGTAATAAAACCAAAGAACTTGCTTTACTCTGTGGCAGCGTGACTACCGTCAATAGGTCAAACATGGATCCACTTCTGGCTTTAAATGAAATTTGCTGCAATAGGGCCTACTGAAATATGTATGTATTGTGATGTTAAGATTGTTATAGTATGCGATACGACCCATTTTATGAATTATTTCACATAATTTCAATTTTTTTATAACTTATAAGAAGTGCCTCCCATGTTACCCCGCATATAGACATTTAACATACTTTAGTGACAGGGAATATTCATTTTAAATAATACCTAGATGGACTCCTGGATGGAGGCATGCATTGGAGGCTAAATCTTAGGTAATTTTCCCTTTTTACTCCTGAGGCCATTTTACCCAAAGTGGATACCATGTTTGCCACGCTGACGGTACTAACACAATTCATTAGAATAAAACTGAGCAAAACCTTCCAAAAAATCTGGAATAATCGTTTTGAATATGCGCTTAGAGCAGAAACATTTGCTATTTATCAATTTTTCGCATCCCTCATTGTGCTTTATACGTGTTACATAAAACGTAGGCCTACTTCGCCAGCTTCAGTGTGGATTTTCAGCGCTCAGTTTCATTCCCATGCATGGAACGTCACAACGCACGCTTATTTTGCTCGATGCAACAGCCATACACCACAATCCACAATTTTAGCTACATGTAGTCCCGCGTGATTTACTAACCCTGATTTTACACTGCTTCACACGCGTAATTTATACACTGGCACGTGTTTTGTTGCGTGAGTACTTCTCTGCACCGCCTACACGCGCAACTTTTTAACCCTCTCAATCAAAAAAACATGCTCTCAGGCGAACTATTTCGATTTTCGAAGTTGGTTATTGTCAATCGGAAAACATGTCCAATTTACTTTTTTCCGCCTGCGCCATCGCCTCCTGTAGCAGCCCACCTTTGATTGGGAATTCCCCCCTTGCACCGCACGCCTTTAATTCTCGCACGTGAAATGCTCAATCTTAAGCTTCTTCCGTGTCTTAGCACCGATTCTTTCTTGTCCACGCAGGCGGCTCGAAATTTGTATGGCCACCCCAAAAGCACTCCGAGTTACCCACGGAGGCTGTAATCGAGGCTGCTCTTTCTCCCACCATCCCCACCTATCGCGCTCCTCCTTCAACCCAACACGTGCAATTCACTTCTGGCATACTGAAACACAATCAACAAACCGCTGCCACCGCTACTCCTTCGCCCAAAGCATCGCCTTCTTTTTCGCCACTCTTTCCTGCTAAGGGGGCCCTGCCGACCGCCCCCCACGTGACCCCCTTTTCGCCGTCCGTCATAGGTCCTAAACCGTTTTCTCCTTTAAACGTTTCGGCTAAACACGTAGCTGCTCCGCTAAGTCCTGCAAGTCCTGGCACTTCTGCATGGGTCCCCACGTCGCCCATCGGGGCGACCACCAAGCCCATTCCCACCGCTCCGACCGCAGGATCAAGACCAGCCCCACGCCGAGGCAGGGGCATCCTCAACCCCTCCGTGGCCCCAGGAACCAGAATTCCCATTTGCGCCGTGTGTGGCACACCGATCAGGTACGGATACCCTTTAGTTGCGCTGACAATGCCCAGGTAGCACGTGGGCCACAATGTTACGTACCCTTTTAAACATTACACGCAATGAAATTTCACTGCTGTTATAAACACGGCATTTCTCGGTTATTTTCTTCCATGCTACCTGTGTGTTGCTAAACCGCAATTCTAATAAGAGGGCGGGCAACCATACTCTATCTATCATTCCTGTCATTCTGTTGCGTTGATATGAAAAACCTAAAAACGATCAGGAGTAGAACTCAAACGTAGTCGTTGAAAGGATTCTAAAGTTGACACTATCGTACGGAACATTTGTAAATGATGATCTCAGTTTTCAACGGAAATTTCATCATTTTTCTGTTCAAAGCATTCTCATTCAGGTTTTTCTCTAGTTTCGAGGTTGTTGAATGTGTGCCAACTATGCAATTTCCTTTAAAAATATTTCACGTTTTATTCAACCCTCTTCGGGCGGTCTTTAGCAGAATAATAATTTGCACTCATTTGACTTATCCCCCAAATCTTTGGCAAACGATTACGAACTCCATAGCAACTAGAAAGTATTCCCTTTTTTTGCAAAGAATTCATTCATGCTTAAAGATCGTACTCGCATTGCAAAATCTCGTAACAAAAATTAAATCTGAACGGAATAAAAGTTTGAGCAAAAAATGATTCATACGCTTCAGATTGCCACTAAGATTTTTAGACTTCACTTTATCAATGCTACTTTACAATAGCGTCGCTTTAAAAAAAAAAGTTAACTAAATAGCCAAACCATCTAAAGTAATATGCCTCCAATTCCAAACATAATACAGGAAGGGAAAAGTTATAGACGGCGTAATATAACGACATTTTATCAGCTTTAAAATTGTGATGCTTTCAACAAATTCAATTTCTTAATACAGAAATTAGCTTCATCACTATAATTGAGTAATAGAAAATAGCTAATCACAATGCTTCATGACATCGTGAAATATTATCAGGATTCCGGTGTCAGATGTATCAAAATACAAAGCTTCTTGGAAAAATCAATGTTGTCATTAATAATTTTCGATTTTGGATCCTTGATACTACCATCTTGTTGCATGCTTGCTGCAAACAATGTACATTTTAAAGTTTTAATTTGACAAGTCTTTAGGCTTCTTTAAATCACTGACAACAGATTGGCACTGCCAGGATTTTAAAATTACAATAAGTTCTACTCTTCTATAGAAGTTATCAGTGATTGCATGAATGCTTTGTTCCTTTAAGGGGCCCGTTTGTAACAGCTCTGGGCAAGACATGGTGCGCCGAGCACTTCCAGTGCGTAAATGCTCAGTGCCGACGTCATTTGCAAGACATAGGTTTCGTGGAAGAGCAAGGGCAATTGTATTGCGAGAGGTGCTACGAAACCTATTTGGCTCCGGTATGCTCAAAATGCAACTCCAGAATTAAAGGGGTAAGCATTGCAAACAATTGTCGTATTTTCTGTGAAACATCATATGAACACTATCGGATATTGATATTACGCACCAATCCCCAATGATACGCTGTAATTATTAAGTCTAGCGTGAGGATTATTAATTTACTTAGTTTTTTCTTATAATAACCCTGTCTGCTAACACACTGTAGACCAGCTGTAGGCGAAATGCCTTGAACGATATGAGATGTCCCCTGGCAGTACGCATTCTGCCATTGCATGGCTGACCTTAGTGATTGCCAACTATCTGCAGTTGACAATCTCTCGAAGTACAGTAATTGCTAATTCACATAAATAGAATAAATCAAGCATGGAATAGGGAAACAGGTTTGGGAAAAGATCTTAATGACGAATATAATGATACACGTTGCATCCAGCTTTTCGGCCGATTGCATTTATCCTAGAAAACGCTGGCCTAAAATTCATGTCATATATGCCTTAAAGTTTGTAAATCGATTTCATCAGGTTATAGAAAAATAATGCTTTTTTAATTACCAGCTTACGTTACTGTTGTGGTGAAATAGTAATTTAAGGTTGCCCAAAAGTAACCACTTATAATGAATAATTAACTTAGGTTAACAGGTTTTACAATAATGCTCATGAATTAGTCATTCGATGTAATGATGCATATAAGCTGTTTCATGCCTTACGGCAGGCACATCCTAATTTGCATGTTCGTTTATATTCATATATTCAAAACGAATTTCGATTCAGTAGTATGTGCTTGTGATCAAAAAAGCTATTATGTTTAAAGTTGATGCTTACATCATCTACAAAATCAAGTTGTAGAAAAGAAACTTTCAAACGTGAAAATGCTTCGTAAAATAGATATGCTGTATATGAAACTAGAAATTTTGGGGATTGATAATTCAGCGATGATATTGAATGAAGATAGGATTTGACTGAGTGATAGGGACTGAAAAAACGTGGGATTCGTTACAGACTAGGAAATATATACTATGATTTAAAGAACAGCTTCGACATGAATAGAATAAACCATTCGGACGTTTTGCTTATTACCGATGTTTCATTTTTAGGACTGCTTGAATGCCATTGGGAAGCAATGGCATCCCGAATGCTTCGTGTGCGCTAATTGCCGCCAACCATTTGGCAATAGCCATTTCTATTTAGAAGATGGACTTCCTTACTGCGAAAAAGGTAGAGAAGTCTAGCCATTCCATCGATGGCAAATATAACTTTACTTTGAAAACCTTCCTTTAGCATTGCAAATTAAAATACGGGCTCTTTCGGCTAAGCCTCATTGCTTTTTTAATCTCCCAAAAGTCGAAATAATTTTTAGCATTGTAAATTACATGTAAATCATTGTAGATTACTCTATAATAATTATTATGCCTTGAGTAAACGGAAGCAAGCGAAACATCGATTACTGGGAGCGCATCATTTGTATTATGCCTTGATGTTTACATTTTCATTGCTTACAGACTGGAATGAACAATTTACTACGAAGTGCTTGGGTTGTGGATTTCCCATTGAAGCTGGGGATCGTTGGGTTGAGGCTCTCAACAGCAATTATCACTCTCAATGCTTCAAGTGTACCGTGAGTGCCTTTCATTAAATTCATGTAACTGTCATGCCAATCAGCGAAGAGGTTTCATATTTGAATTAAAAATTCATCATCATCGTAATTAGAAAATAAACTCGAGCTTGTATATTAAAATAAGTTCTTACAAAATTGAGCTGATACGAATAATAAAGAACACTATGTTGATTGATATGTTAATTACTGTTCATGCTTAGGGTATTTGATTACATGCATATTTTGTGTTTGTTGTAATACTGTATTATTTGAAATACTCAACTTGATCATAGTTTTAAGCCCCATTCATAACTTAATGGGCAAGAAAAAACATACGAGTTTATTCCAAGTATTATTCGTCAAATTTATAATAGCGGTGAATATCAAGGCCAGCATTCCTTGAAGATGAAATGGGTTAATGGGTTTACATGTTTAATTTCAGATTTGCCACAAGAATTTGGAAGGGCAGAGCTTTTACGCCAAGGGAGGTCGTCCATTCTGCAAGGCTCACGCTCGTTAATTCTTCGTCATTTTTAGCATATTGTAATGTTCAACCAAGAAATGACATTTCATCTCCATTAATGAATAGGTTAAAAATTGGAGTGTGCAGAAGTGCCATACGTGTGAAAGGCTAAATTTTCGGACAAAATCGCCGTATCTGATTATCTATGCAATTAACGCACTTTAAACGTGCTTCATAATTTTGATTTTGTAGTTTTAAAATATTTATAGCTAAATGTATGCCGAGTCTTCTAGTTTGTGTTTCACTTATCACTATGTGTTGGTTTCTTCCTTAAATCTCTTCTAATTGTGGTCTAATTAAATGAATGCGTGTGCCGTTGAAACAGTTGAGGGATGAAACATCACAAACCAATATTTCATATAAATATCTTCTGATTTCAAAAGAATAGTTAAGTTTAGATTAAGGTGCTATTAATCGTAATTATATTTAAGGTAAATGGGGAGAGGAGAAGAGCTCTAAATGAATAGATAACATATGTATTTCACTGTGAGGGAACCGAAGAATTGGCCAATGTTTGACATACATGTACTATATATGGTTACCAGTTCAATTGTTTCATGCCACCTGTCATTTTATGAAATATATTTTTTGGATAGTTTTAACGTTGCTTTTGAAAAGAATGTATTTCAATGAGTATTTTCCCTAATATTAACAGTAACCAAAGAAATGTTGATTTTAAGCGTTTGTTTTAGTCTAAAAACTAGTCAATGAAAGTGTTATGATTGTACTGCGTTTATAATATTTCAATTCTGCATTTATTTAAGAGAATAAAAGTCGTCTAATGATATGCTGTCCTTTTGAAAACCATTATATAGTGACTGGTCAACACTTAAATGAAGTAATGAAATAAGGATAGAATGCATTTTGCGTATTTTTACAGTGAACATTCCAAACAATACGTTCTTGCAGCACAACGTTGCCAATTAGCTGCCTATGGTAAACCCTATTATAGAAAACAGAATTTGCAGTTGCATGAAATCGCAATATTATCTAATGGAGTCTTGTCCAGTCTGGCAACCCTTGTAGAACCAAGATAATGTCAACTGAAACTAACATACCGTGTATGCATTAAAGAGCCGCTTATATAGCCAGCGCATAAATATCCATAACATGGTTGTTTTTGATTTTGAGCCAAATATTGAACTAAACAAATTATTAAAAGCTTTCTGACTCACTACCCTGGTAAGAAAACAAAATTCGATTTAAATGAGGTAAGCTCTGAAATAAAATATCACATTTTAACTGATTCCACAAGCGGCCGGAATGATATGATGATATCCGTGAAATAATGCGTCACAAATATTAATAAATCATATGCATGAATTTTATAGATGCCATACAAATGGATTACCAAAATTTAAAATTATAACTACTTTATAATCTCAAATGCTTCAAAATAAGAACTAACGGTGCAAAATGTCTTCCGTTTATAATGTGTTACAAATGCAGTTTACAAATGCTCAAGTTTAGAACATCTGACTCGTTAAACAAGTCGGATACGGAGTACTGTCGTTACGATCAGTAAAAAGTCATGTCGTTTTTATGTCATACTTTAACATGCAAAATAAGCAAGGTGGAGTGCAGATATAACTTTTTTTTAAAAAATCGATTCATAAAAGCTTCAGGCCAAAAGATTCCGAATATAGAGTATGTTTGCTTGAAAGCACGGAGTCAGAAGAAATGAGCAGTCACCCGTGATTGGGTAAAACCTTTTGAGACATTAAATATTACAAGAAAAATCAAAATTCATGGCACCCAAGTTAGCTCTTTGAAGTGTACCACCATAATGTATATCGATAAATCCATAAAGAAAGGATGCCATTGATTTATGCGTCAATGATACTTATCGAAGCAAAGTAATATTTTTGGAAACCTTTTGTTTTACGTCGCGTATTATTTGAGAAGCTTTCTCAAATGCACGTTCGGTATCAACCGCAAGTGAGCCCACTTCAAGCCCGCTTAAACTAAGTCAGACAAAATCGAGCAGGCGGAGTAGAATCATATATCTATGCCCATGCATTACGGGTAACCTTAAATTAAAAGCGCTCCAGTGCACAAAATGTCAATTCCAAATTTAACTATTGCTGGATTAGCATGTACAGCAGCCTAACGTTGTTTACACTGATTTCGTAATGGATTTCAAAAATTTAAAAGAAAATGAATTTATGAGATTTGTTAAGTGCATCTAAAATGCGTTGTTTACTTACGTGCATTTCTTGAATTTTTTGAGGATCGGTTTATCTTCTTGAACTCTCGAAAAGGCTTTTAAAATGCGCAGATCATAAATGATGGGATGACCATAAGGCAGTTGCAATATGGGTAACTTCCCGCAGACCAGGCTGTTTTAAAACATGTGTCTTATAGTCTGTTTCCGTTCAGTGACGCGGTAAGAACGATCAAGTGAAGGTGCTGGGCTCCTGTGATCAAAAATTGTCAGTTCCTGTTGAAACGTACATGTATGTGTAAAACTATCATGTAATCCCATCGGTAAACGTCGCATAATACGTTGACTATAAATATTGATTCCACATATTTTGCATGTGCACCTGCAAGAAATAAAAGAAAATCATCAGTCATTGATACAATGTATACTACTTCCTATGCGCAATGCTATTATTTCTATAAATATAATTAACATCGTTAGTCTTACATCCTAATGGCTAGCATTATGCTACGGAAGAAAATAATTGTCGCCATGCCATTTCGCAATGGTAATTAACTGCGAAACTAATGTTTCAAACTGTTGGTATCTGTACATGAAAATGCTACATTCGAGAATTATTAGCTGAGTAACTTGTTCCTCCTGAGCGCAGCAAAATATAGCATAATATTACACACCAAAAGCAATTAGATTCCAATTATCCGGGCCATTGGAGTCGGTCATTTTTTCATCCATGGCAACATACAGACTTTAGTTTTATAAGACCAACGAATAAGTCAATAATAGTTTAGAGGTTTTATAATTACATGAACTCAGAAATAGTGCGAGTCCATGGTAGAAGAAAGCACGTGAAAACTTAATCAAACGCAAGAGGAGCGAGCGAGTTTCCCAATTTTCAGAAGTTTCTGAAGGATAAAATTATGTGTACTAGAAGGGTGGTAATCCCTATTCCTAAATTAATATAAGCTTTATTAGAAAGTTATCTTGCAATAAATAATGCATATGAATTATTTGTGCCAATGGTAAAAAATTCTAAACATTTATTTTGAGACTGCTTTCATAATAGATCATGTTTTTTTAGCATAAGGACAACATTATCATGAAACTAGTGCATATTACCAATACACACACAAGTGTACATTATTTAGCAATGAACTGTAATAACACAAAGGTTTTGCTACGCAATGGATGGTACCAGGTTTTTCAAATGTGCAAAATGTTAAAAAAAATACTTTCAAATTATAAATTAAGAAAGGGATAGTACATTTACGCAAGCACAGTTTACAATTACAATTTGGGTAATTAACGTAAGTTACTCTTAGTTGTGCCCTTGTTTTTATTTAATAACGAAGAATAACTATTTTAAAAAACACCGGTATATGAATATGCATAATGAACTTTGTACAATCACGGAAATTCATTTGAAATATTGTGAAATTAAACTGTTAACGTAAGACAGTTTGTTAGAAATTCAACGCGTATTTTATATGTGACATTTCCTGTAAAAAAATAAAGAGCCCTTTGTAAAGATATCTATTCAGCATATGAGCGTATCTAGCAGGTATAAAAATCTACATGTCTAACAATCTTTGATCCATATTTTCGTATTTTCATATTTTAATGGTTGTATTTTGATGATTCATCAGAATCACCATTATGACAGCATTATGATAACATTTATGCCCCATATATTTTTTCGATGTTGCATTTCACAGTACGTCTGAAGATGAGATCCTGAATCTGATAAAACGCCTTAACATGGCATAGCCTTAAACTATTTTAATGCTTATCCACCTAGACCACATACTTTTATTCTTCTGGAGCATGCGCAGTCTTGTAGGCAGAAATCCAATGTAGTTTCAACGGAGGCAACTATTGAAGGCCTTCATTGCTTTCAATGATCGAGGGGAGGGCTTAACTCTCCTTGGTATTCTTGTGTATAGAAATGAGCATTTGTGCAGTTATTGCAGAGTTCAGGTTGGGATTACCGGAGGATATAGGTATTTTCAAGAGCTCTGTTCACGCTATAACTTAGAATCGAATTTGGCACTATTGCTAAAGTGAATGTGGCATCATGACAGCCGACAATAGTAGTAGAAGAATAACGTCCGAGTTTTCCATCACCCAAAAGTCTGTGATAAAAAGATAATATCATAAGGAAATCCTGCAATAGCTAAGGCTTTCCTCACACTGGTAAATATATTTTAATTGTTGATCTTTTCCTTTGTTTTTCAAATAAGATATACGTGTGATGTTTATCGTTGTCTATTGGTCAAAATTGCTTACAGTTAGTGAATCTACTATGCTCTGGTTAATTAGATTTAGATATATCAACCAATTATTTAACAAAATGTGCAGGCTTATTTATATAATATCCTGAATAACAAATTCCTTATAATCACATTTCGTAATGAATTCAAAGAAAACAACGAAAGAGATCTTGCTTTTAATCCATATCCAAAAAGCATGAAACATGAATGCCATCTTATCAGTAAGTTCTAGTAGGCTATTGTTTTTCACCCAATGTATTTGTGTACGAGAAAAAACCAATCGTATGTTTTGTCATTATGCAATATGCTGTACTATACGAAGATTCGTAGAGCTCGAGGCATAAAATCTGCTATATGCAAGTACATGTATATCATATATGTATATACTTTTTCCGTATTTATTTGCTATCTTATCTACAGTAAACTGTTTATATACAGTATGCATGAAACATTCAATACGCATACATTAAATTTAATATACAAACAGTAAACCCTGTCAAACTGACACCTTACTATATTGACCACCTACATATATTGACCGATTTTTAGGGTCCCTTGAAAAATTCTAGACTGCTAATGTTATTTTTTTCTATGTGTTGACCGCCTGCCTACCTTGACCATTGATCACTTTTGGGGGATCCCTCTGTACTCTTCATATTTTGACCCCTGAAGGTCTATTTGTGCATAAATAAACTGTATGTACGCATACTTAGTAAAGGAGATGCGCCTAGGCGCATTAATACACTTTAGTCAGGGAAATGCCCCTATGGGGAAAATTTTCTTGAAGTGAATTTGTGTAACCATAATAAGTTGTGAATTGTTTCAACAATTAGGAAAACTGTCATCAAAATGTAAATTCCATATTGTAATTTTAAATAAAATGTTAGCAAATTTAAAACTTCACCAGTTTTTTATAATTCTTAATTTCATAATGTGCTCTTGCCTAAGTGACACTGATTAAAATTTACAATACAACTTTGAAAGCTACAAGATCATTATTAATTGTAAAAATTAATTTTATGTACTTGTAATTTTAGTATGGCATCAGAAAAGTCAAATTTGACAATTCTATTAAATGAACCTGTTTTCCATAATAATAAAATCTTAAATAAAAAACATTATAAATACATGTACATAAATTGTTTAAATAAAAGTGATGATCATTAACATTGTTTTAGAAGTAGAATTTTAAACAAAATATTTTTATGTTCGATACATTGACCACTTTCGACTGAGGCGACCGATTTTGACCGAGCTCTAAGATGAACTCCATAGACAGTATTCAGCTCTCAATAATAAATAAAATAAAAAAATTATTTTATATTTTGTTGAATTTTTCTTAAAACAAAGGTCCAATTTCGAGCTTCGGCTTATACATGAGTAAATACGGTATTATTTTTTCTGTAATTAGAATACATGTATATTAAATTTATATTACAAATGCACTACACATCTTTAATTTTTTGCAATGTATTCGAGTTTAATCACACTTAATGGATAACTCGTATTTGTTTATTTTTCTATTATATATCTTACATAATTTTTCATCATAAGTTTTCAATTTGCACTTCCAGAAATTTAATAAAATGATCCTTTGTAATTTTGACGCATATCGTACTTCTATTTGATAATGAACTGCTTGCGAATCAGAAATATTAATATAAACAAACTTAAATCTCTAATTAGTTTACTGAACATTATACCTTTTCATTTGAAATGGCTAAAAATCAAATAGGGTTTTAAACGTATAAGCTATAACCATATGTGTTTTTTTACTCAAATACGTTTTGCAAGTTAAATTTACCTATCATTGCAAAAATCCGTCACACCGTGCGTCTTTATTTCAACTTTGAACTTTCATAACATCGATTAAACTGTTATTTTTTTACAATGCAAGTATATCGTATTATTTATTCATCATCTCATCTCATGAATATATTTATGACACCATAAAGTAGCAGCATGTATTGAAAAATCCTATGTAAATCCAAATTTATCGCCTCTTTCTTGACTTATTAGACTGTTTATTTAGCATTTAGTGCATCATTTATGACCAAAATCAATTGTAGACTACAAGCACCATACTTTCAAATAGATCGCTAAATCTTGCGTCTATTCAAGATAGTACCGGGTATTATAATAAACATGGTAAAGGAGCATTGTTGAATATAATGTGTTCAAAGAACCTATAAGTCGCCATCGAATCCACTTTATTACTTATTTGCTATCAAATTACTTTCTTTTTGATTGGTATTTGTTGTAAATTAGAGAGAGGATTTACAAGCACGACAGGGCCGAATTGCAGCTTTGGGGACGATAAATGTAACTACCGAACAATATAAAAGAATATAGGTGCTCTTAAGGGTAATAGAAGGGGTACATGAAAGAGTAATCATGGTAATTTACCATACATAAAACTTTACCAAGCTTACGTCAAATATCTTGACGAAAGACAAGTTTATGAATTGAAAACTCTACTTTGGCTTTTATTTCCAATGCTGCAGTCAAACAGATGTAGTCTATCGATTATCGTCCAGTCCATATGCACCATGTCCACCAACAGGACATTCAGTACCAGCGTCAGCGTTTTCAATTGCAATACAGTCATCAACGAACCAGAAGATTTTAACATGAACAGGAGTTACCTAATAGATCCCTACTGGCACCAGTTTCCTCCAGTGCCATGGCAGGCTCACTACTTTGTGGGTTCAATTTTATTCATCGTTGGCACTATTGGGTTCGCTGGAAATCTCCTGGTCATTCTAATATTCACAAGGTAAGGTGTTTACGTTGACTACTAAACTTGGCAAAAACTAGATACGATGTGTCTTGATTTTTTCAGATTTGACAGGCGTAAGAATCCAGCTAATGTATTGATAGTTAATTTAGCCGTCAGTGATTTCATTACATCATGCTTACAGCCCATGGCTTGTTATTCCTCATTTGCGAAGCAATGGATTTTCGGCATATTAGGTACGATATAAAACAATGCAAACGATACAAAAACGACGCAGTTTAACCAGTGAAGGCCAGCAAATTACCTAATTACATGGGAAACAGACCGTGTTTAGTTTATAATTTTTTAGTTTATAGTTTATAATAACTCAAATAAAAGACTGGGCAATTTTGAATTCACTTTGCAATTTAGAACTATAGGCTATATTTCATGCATGCTGTTAACATTAAAATATTCCTACATAATCGAACAAAATTACATCATTTTAATAGCCAGTGTTCAGTTCAAAACTGACCAATAAATCCGTTCAATTTTTGATTTTTCATTTTCTACAAAAAAGGGACAATTGGTGTATTTAAATTAACTTTACATAAAACGGTACTTCTTTTAAGTTACTGGAAACTAGTCGTGTTTAGCAAATATGGAATGATATTGTGTAGGTGGAACTTCTGAAATTTGGCTAAATATTATTTTCAACAAAAAATAATTGAAACACAGCTACAGTGTAGTGATTGGATCTTACTTTTGCTTTACACGAGTTTGGAATATCTTAAGGGCTCCTAATTAGTTGTTTATCAAAAATAAGGAGTAACTTTCTTAAACTAGAACAAATAATATTTAAAACCAAAATAAATGTGCAGTGGTATACTCAATACACGTACAGAGTCAGATCCAAGAGAGGAGGGCTATATATCTATATACCAGTATATATCTTTTGATTTTATGCGAAGTTCACCAAGGGTTGGGAAGAAAACAAACCTGCCGCCACCCTTCCCTATCCTCCATTAAAACAAGTGCTTCCCGGATCAGCACATAAGCAAAGCACCAAGAGCTGATGGTTAAACCCTCTTGCTGCGTTGTTAACAAATAGGACGTCAAAGAAACGCATGCACACAACACCTTTAATTGTCTGACTATCAGTTACAATGGTGAGATAACCATCATTGACGCAAATGTAACCCATATACCTTATTTAGGATGCCAATTGTACGCTGCAGGAACTGGCTTATTTGGTCTAATGTCAATAGCGACGCTTACTGCCATTTCAATCGAAAGGTATGCGGTCATATGTGTTAGACCACTGAGAAGATGGGCACAGACTTACAGTCGGACAATGAAGGTACATTGCTTTATATGTGTGAAATGTATTATGTATTGCTTGTTTTTTCGTGACAGACTATCATATAAACAGATTTGTGTAACTTCGACAAAGCGCTAAGGCATGGTTTAGCGAACGATAGCGATAGCGAGCGTACGACGCATTTTGTTATAAAAAGTTAATTAATTTGTGTTAGTTTAGGAAATCAGTTTTAGATCTTTTATGGATGAGCCTCATTTTAAGAACATATCCAAGTTTTATTTACATCATTTCACCGGTTTAGAACGTGATTATTGCTGCATATTTTTTTTGCAGACAACCCTGTGCATTTAATACTAATTAAACAATGCCACATTCAGGAAGAGCTTAAAACTGGTGAAACATTTATTCAAATGCAATTTTCTAAATTTTCCTATATCTCAATGGTAAGCTTGTTTTAAGAGTGTTAATAAAATTCAGTGAATCAATAACCATTGGTTAATTACGCCGGAAACCGCAACATTCTTGAGAGCGCAATACTCTTACGAATTCATGTAAAGAAAAAAACCAAAAAATTAAAAGAGTCCACTGAAATAATTTGCATTCTCCTATTTCGATTTAGCACTCTGTGCATTTATATTTTGCAGTCAAAGATGGTGCAACATAAATATTTGAGAAAGCGTATTTTATTGAAACTAAACTTAATTTTATTTTTCCATTTCTGCGTTGTTATAATAAAGAAGTATGTGCACGCATAATAAGGGGTCATCCATAAAAGACTAAGAGTCGAAACCTTAAAACTACTAACGATATCATTTATTTGCTTCATTGGCAGACGATTGTTGGCATTTGGATTTATTGCCTGGCTTTGATGTTGCCGCCGTTTTTCGGCTGGGGCAGATTTGCTCTGGAGGGATTTTTAACCAGCTGTTCTTTCGATTACCTGGATCGAACTCCACACAACCGGTCCTACATCATATACCTGTTCTTTTTCGGCTTCGTCGTTCCTATCTCCTGCATAATCTATTGCTACGGCGTCATGTTGAAAGTGATTGTCAAACACGAGAAGGAAATGAGTTCCACCAACTCGGTGCGACGACATAGTGCCACGCATAAACCCAACAAACGAGCGGATACCAAGACAGCCAAAATAGTGTTCATCCTCATCATTTTATTCGTGGTGTCCTGGTCGCCCTATGCCATCGTCACTCTCCTTGCTCAATTCAGCAAAGGCCCCGTAATAACCCCATTCCTGTCAACTCTCCCAGCATTGTTCGCGAAGGCATCCAATATCTACAACCCAATCGTCTATGGAATATCTCATCCCATCTTCAAAAAAGGAGTGAAACGGTGGTTCCTGTGCGAGAGTGACACTGCCACGTCGAGACTTACATATACGAGAAAAATATCGGGACAAGACAGTCGCAAATGCAGCAATGCGTCAAGAAGCAGTTCTTCAAAGATTTACGAAAAAAGTCCGCCCCTGTCTCCCGTAGAAAATCAACTATCCACCTGTCATTTATGAATAACCAATGCTGTTCAACGATGTCTAAATAATCCATAGTTTAGCACATTATTGTAACAAATGCGTGAACTGGAATAATTGAAGGGTGCCAAATCATAACTTACCAAGCGCCATTAAATCTACTTTTCAGAAGTGGGAAAAAACTGAATTGTTTTGTGAAAAATAAATATCAACGATCTGTGTTCGTTTACGATAATAAATTAAGACGCTGTATATCACTGATGTTTATTTACGGAAACAGAAATGGAACTTGGTGCAAAAAAATGCGTTTTCATCTAAAGTTCTCCACAACGTCATATGCGCCACACGTATAGTACCACATATAAACACTTAAAACCCCCTTTTATCTTGTGGTAATTAGGGCAGCAGCGCATTGATGTAATTCATTCCTTCATTTTAACGCACTTTCGAAGCTTGTTTTTTTCGAAATACTGACGTGGTTTCAACGGCACAAAGTTAAATAACCTTTATTCATGACCACCTCGCTAAGGTTATATTTAAAAATGGGGACAAGAGAAGGTTGCTTGTATACTGGGGGCTTGGTCGAATTTGCGCATGGCCCTGTATGTTTCGGGGATATTTATTATTTCCCCCTTGGATATCTGCAGTTTTTAATTTTGACATTTTTTTCTGCACTCTCTTTCCAATCAAGAAATTGCCAGGTATTCAGCATCACAAACTGATGTTTCACATTATCAATCCGACCGGGAACACTTACGACCTTATGGTTTGGTGCCTTTTAATTATTATTCACTCACACGCTTACAACACGTGTCCAATGCATAATGAAATAATATATCCATAGGATCTTGCTGCAGTATGTCAACAGGCAATTTCTGAGAAATAACATGTTACCTAGCATTCTGAATTCTAACAATAGATTATTTTTATGCCTGCATATGCATGTATATTTATAATATTTTACCTATTTTAACCATACTACATGTATCCTGTCTGTCATCATATGCTGTGATCCTGCATTGCCTCATAACCGAATACAAGTTGTTGTATAAATGTTTTGTCTATCCCATATTACCTACATTACCACTATTTATATCTGAAAGAAACTTCCGTTTCGGGGTAAATATATAAAAATATGATTAAGCTCGGCGTTCAACAAAAGTTTACAATCTAACCAGAGTCATACTGAGCCAGTACTGTGCCTAGCAAACATCTCATTGTAATCGCGGCAGCACAAACATCAAGCTAAGCCAAATTACGACTTTTGCCTTTGATCAGATTACTTTTATAAGAACCACACATAGATTAAGTGCCTTGCAGAACGGTTGTTGCTGTTACACGCAAATTAAAACTTGTGAGTGCAGGCCGTGGCAGTGAGTCTATTTTCATAGTGGGTTGATGATTTTTGGTTGGTTATTGCAAATGAATATATGCTTATTTTTTAATTAATACAAACGGTTTCTACTCTTCACCTATTCTTGATTATTAATGTACAGATGTAACCAATGACGATTGAGCAATAATTTGGAAACTAACATTGATCGTGTAATCAGATAGTGATTCTGAAGAACCTCTCGACCTTAGAGTTATTAATGCAGATGATAATTTCGTATCATTTGTTGGTTCTAAATTTTCTGATTGACTATTTAATACATCAGGAGCAATAGACTATTATACTAATTCAGCCTAGATGAGGGCATTATCTCCACAGTCGCCTGTATTCCGGTGAATGTATCGCGTAACTTAAATTCAGAATGATCTCATTTATTTTTTTAATGCTGCAACTCGATCCATTAACTTGGTTCTGAGAATAATGATCTCATTTATTCTTTCTAGAGGCACTACGTGATCCATTCACTTGGTGTTGAGATCTTATAGAGGCGTTGGAAAGCTACAGAAGAAAGGAATTATCCTTGAAGATCAATTTCTTCATTATTTTCTAGGGCAGAAAATCTCCACATTATACTTATAGGGATTATCGAGCAAATAAACCCGCAGTTCCATTTCACTAATTATTTTAAGATAAACAATTAACCCGATTACATTTGGTCCAGTCCTCACGCAGGCTGCGCTTTATTGCATCGAAAGCTTTCTACGCTTCATGGCTTCTTCTCATTATCGCACTCGGATCTTGATTAGGTAGCAGTCGAAGGAACCATTCAGCGCAATTAGCCAGGTTTTCACGCAAAATGAGGAGGGTTTAGAAAACAATTGTCGATTCTCACGACCACCCGCGACTCTACGAGTTTGATTATAGGTAATAAGATTGCAAATAATTCTCTAAAGCCTACCTGAGTAACCTGCTACTTCTCCAATTTAACACGTTTTAAAGGACTGTCACATACCCCACGTGCTTGCGGCAACAACACCTACTAAGGTGCCTGAACACGTGCGCCTAAGGGCAATATCATAACCTGGACTATTCCAAAAGAAAATTCCTAGCAGAAAGGGGGAATGGGGAAAATAAATCAGCTATTCCAGGCTAGTCTAGGTGGTTCTATAATGTCGTAAAATGATGTTTTTACGGTGGACAACTTCAGAACCTTCCTCATTCTATTCGTAGTGGGATTTTCCAAGTTTCCAACCGGAAGCGCGAATAGCTTACTTAAATTTACTAGTTTATTGGGAGAGCATACATGTACATGTATTTCAATTGTCAATTATTGTCGAACAGATTTACGTCCTTTACTTGACCTTAAGACTGTCATTTGATGAATTCGTTGTACATGTGTTATTAAAATGTAGCATGCTATTTAAGCAGAAATAAATGAATAGCTTATTGAATTTAAGTTTAATATAATGTCCGTAAAACCAGCTGCACACTTTGAAAATACGGCATATTCCTAATTTAATAAGAAAAATGTCCTTGAAATACCTCGAAGTGACGTCGGGCGCAGCTATCGAAGTCATCAATCACTGAGCTTGATTTAATTAACCACGTAAAAAATTACTGATTCATTTTTGCCTCAAACACTAATTATAATTGCTCAATTTAATTTCCCTAATGTAGAATCGGTCGTTTACTTGGGCTTCAGCTTTGGTTTTTAATTTTAAAATATTCCGTTTATTTATACAAAATTTAAGAAATCTATTTTAAATAAATTATGCAACCCCCAATGCCCGATTGACATGCAGAGAAGCCATGTTTCGTCGGTCGCGTAATGGTTTGTTTCAAATGTCGTAACTTCTTTTATAAATAAATGGGGAATTTCGACATTAATAACCAAACCTGAAACCCTGGTGTACGATTAGACGACCATTTCTACATTGTGGAAAATAAATTTAGTAATTATAATAAGTTGTTCAAGCAAACATACGGTAATCGAGTATTTTTTCACATAATGGACATGCTTTTGGCTCAGCCTTAAAACAGGAACACGTCCCCATCAAACTCAGATGTCAGACGTGTCACCATTCGAATTATTTGCAATAAATACTGCTAGTGCACGAGAACCTTAAAATACACAATCTCAATCTTCACAATACCACGATATACGGCGATTTACATTATATTTCTGAACTTTGGATGCAACACACCAAGATGCTTTTCATTCAGCATTGATTGCACACTGCCTTGAGGATGTGCCACAATTAAAAATGAACAGTATGTTGAAAGACTTAACGCGTACGGAGTGTATAAGGAAACGCGTATCATATGCCTATTACGGAATTTTACGTACCAAATTATGTCTTCTTCTTGGAGGTTTTCACCATTTCATTCAATTGGTTCAAGCACCTGTCCAGCTTCCTGAAAAGTCCCCTGAACTGCTAGTAAATCTTCAATTTTGGCGAAACATAACGCAGTAGAAAAACCTACCAAGCGCTCCAGGGAGAAACAAATGCAATACTTCATTTCTCTTAAAAAGATGCTTCAATTAAATTTTTGTTGTTGTAATCAGAAATTAGATCATAAAGAGAAGCATTTTATGATTTGCTGATAAAAATAAAGGAGATCAGAAAGAAAAGGAGAGATGAAAAAGGCGGAGGAATAAAGGTTAATCACCCATATTCTCCTATACGTTCTGTCCACTATTTATTCGCTTAATCGTGTCTTTCACCAAGAACCACTTAATTTTATGAGCCGAAGTGCTCAGAGCCCTCCCTTGTTTACGAGCGTTCTTCCAGTTTGAAATAATATAAGCCAGTTTTTTGAGGGGTTTCGCTTCATATGATTACCAATTGCTAGAATCTAACAATAAATTATGAACGAGAAAAATGTTTACTTTTTTCAAACGAAGTATACTATCTTATTAATTACATTTCATCTGCGTATTAGCTGATGAATTTTATGGTATTTACGTCAAATGCAAAACAAAATCCTTTGTCGATTGGCATTTCCATCCTCCATAGCCCGGAAAAAGTACCGTCCTAAGCGAAACGCCATAACCATAAACCCCGCTTCACGATAGCGCGAGATGTGGCATTTTATCCGGTAACACATGATGTCATTTTTTGATAAAATTCAGCGGCATAGCTAGACATACACATGGCGGATCGACTCGACATCTCAAAGAATGACGTCATGTTCCGCTGCTTAAAGTCCACATTTCAAAGGATGCTAGTGTGCAGAGGGTTTAAGGATTCTTGGAAACATTAGAACGAAACATCTCATACTTTTCATCGCCTTTCGGCTTTCGTTATGGCAAATGGAAATTAGGTCGTTAAACTCGTAATATCACGGTTGGTCATTAATTATCACTCACGTCGATCACATTCTTGCCCTCGTAGACTTGAAAATGTCCTTATTCAAGCGTCGAGGTTTAATTGCCACTGTGCAGCATCCCCACCTTGCAGGAACATCCACAGGGGAATTTAAAAATGGCCACGAATGGGCCGCTGGCTGGGTCACTCGGTCGAATGGCCACCATGCGATGGGCGCTGTAATGTTCCTCGCAAGACGACTTATAATACGGTGAAATGAACAGACATTCCCTTTTCAGTCTCCTAAATAGAAAAGACAAATATTTATAACACAATGTTATGGAAAACTGCGGTTTAACGTAGCTTCATTATATTTTGAGTCTTCAAACGTCATCCATCAATTAATTTTTCTGGATGCAATTTGTTCCTACAGAGCCAGGTATATCAAATGGAAGTCATATTTTCGAAATGAATTCAACACGTCAGAAAATAACTCAATATTATAAGTTGGTATTCTACCTCTGCTGGAGGCTATAAACGGAAAATTGAGCGTTAATTAAGAATTACTCACAGGCAAGATTCCACACGCAAAAACTGCGGATATTCGGGAGTATTAATGACGATCATCCATTTGCCAGTTGTTGCATCGCGGGCCCAGCCTGGTTGCAAAATTTCTATCGAAGAATCGCAAACTGACAAAGCCTCCCCCTTGCGCTGTGAATCTTCTGGGAAAAGCTCTGCTGGTGTGCGCTTAGCCTCCAATTCTCGCCATAGTCGTTTTGCTGTTTCTTCGTGTTGTTTCACCACCAATTCGACCAGATTTCTGAGGGAACACCAAACATTTTTTTCAAGAGGCTACAATCAATATATATGTCAATTGCATTCATGCTCTTCATGCATACATTCTAGTATGAATGCCATCATGCGTATGCCATCATGTTTACAACTGTTTGTCATCTCGGATCGTCACTAAAATGGCCCATGTACCATTTATAACCATTATCAATGCCATACACAATGGGTATTCTCTAAATTTTATATTTCAAAAGCATTGTTTGTTAAATGCTTACATGTATTATTTCGAAATCAATTAGTCGAAAGAAAAGTTCTCAAATGAGAAGCGTTGAGTGATTTTTGCAAAATTACATGCGCCAATAAAGTCAATTTTAAAATAATTTTTTTCGCAAAATTCCTGGATTGACGAAAAAGCTGAACCCATTTTTCGCTTCACAAACTCATTATAATTGCTAAATGTATGTTTCGCTTCAAAATTTTGCCCGTGTAGAACTTTAAAATGTTCCGTTTTTTATTAAAAACCAAAAAAATGAATAGAAAAAAAACCGACATAATGCAACCCTTTTCGGAGGTTTCATTGAGCCGAAAAACTCGTTTTATTAGGGGTCGCATAACGTTGTCCAATAATTTATATGGAACATTTTTAGTTTACAAAAAATAACGCAGACCGAATTCTACACTGGTAAAAATTAACTTAGCAATTAATTAATTAAGTAGTTTTACTAATAATATGTACTTGAAACAAAAAACATGCCATTTCTCATGGTGAAGATAAAAGCAGCTGCGATGCCACACCTAAAAGCCCCACTGCTGCTAACCGCTTTCATTTATTTCCAATCAAAATTTCAAAATTCTAAAGCTTTTCACAAACCTGGGATATTCTTCGCTCATTGGGCAGATGTTCCTATCAGTGCGGCTGCAGTTCGTTGGTCCGTTCAACGTTTGAGTCTTGTAGGCGGAAGCGGCTAAAGGCTGGACAGGCTTACCGGAAACACTCGCGTTGGAAGCTGTGGTGTTGAGTGCCACTCTTGCCACGCTTGCAGGCTGCTGGAAAGGCCTTGAAACGCCGCTGGGAACCGACGTGATAGTTTCAAGAAGTTCAGCGATATCTTCGGGGGTTTTCATGGGGGGCATGGGGAAGGCGAAGCTCTTCAGCGGTATGACTCTCACCCTCTTCGTGCCATTGCCGCTGTCAAAGAAGGCATCTTCAGAGGCGAACGCTGCAGCGCTCATACCCAGAATCTTCAAAAAATTCCGCATTTTATTGCGTGATTCCCGCTTGCTGGAGAACTCGTCTCCAAGGTCGCTCCTGGAGGACTTGGCCTCCCTTCTGGATGCAAGTTGCAGCTGCTTGGGGGCCTTGCTCCTCACCTCTACGTTGAAAGATGAGCTCTCTCTGAGAGGTGAAAGTTCCCACCTGGCATCATCATCGCCTGCAGTTTCGCTCCCGTGACCATGGTCGTTGGGGTCGTTGTGTTCGGAGACGTCGACGGAAGCCACCTCACCTTCGGCTTCCGCCTGGAAGTCGGTTTCTTCCGGAGGTCCACTCTCCAGCTCTCCTTCAAGGGGGCCATCCAGAGCCCCGTGTGAGCTTGGCACCACCTCATCCTCGCCGAAGTAGTTGACTTCATCCGAAGGCTTCTTTTTGGGTGCCTCAGTGGCTTCTTCCAGAGTTACATCTTCCGTTACGACCACCTCCTCAGTCGTTGTGGCCAAAGTGGTCGTGGAGGTCCTATTCCTCCTCGAGGACGCCCCAGACCGGGATTTCCCGTTGGCCTCACTCCTAGCTGCGTTTGCTCTGTTTCTGGCAGCAGCGTCTCTGGAGGACGTTCTGGAGCTCTTGTCTCTGCTTCTTGAGGTGGTGGAACTTGCGGATCGACCCCTGCCAGAGCGTTCCGTTTTGGGTGCCTCCGTTTCCGGTGGCGCCGCTTCCGTGGTTGCTTCCGTGGTGGTAGTGGCGGTGGAGGTGGTCGACGTTGTGGTTTCTCTTTCCGTTGTCTCTGGTCCAACGTCTCCAGACTCAGCTTGCTCTTCCTCGTGGTTCACCTTGTCGATTATGATTATTGGAGGAGGTCCATCCTGGAGCTTGAGGTCTTCCTCGTTGGCATCTGTCGCTTCTGAAGCTGTTTGACTCGACCTGCTCTTGGACACTTCCGTGTGGACGCTTGTGGAAGAACTCACCGAAAACGTGGCCGTTTTGTTCTCCTTGTTCTCCCCACTGCTGTCAGCCGCAGCCTCCTGAATGCTGAGGGATGAAGATTGTTCCTCCTGTGCAACGTGCTCTTCAGGCTCTGGTTTGGATTCAGACAACGATCTTGACTGGTGGTGATCGGTGTCATTCTTTTCCACGGTCGCTTTTTCGGGGCTGGAATCCGCTCTCTCCGAACCATCGTCAGCGAGGCCAAACCACAATTTTGAGTCATCGCTATCAGAGTTTCCTCTGATTTGAGCCGGTGGTGGGTTCCTGATTGCCACATCTTCGTGTTCGACGTGAAACAGCTTAGACAGACCGCCTCCTACTTCCACCCCTCTGGTGCCTTCTGGTTCGGAGCCAATGCCTGCTGAGTCAGAAAACCAGATGCCTGAATCGTCGCCAGATTCATCAGCTTCCGCTGTCAGCGGTTCTTCCAGACTCTCCAGCAGCAGCTGCTTTTTGGCGTTCTTCCCTGACAGACCAGACTTGCTTTCCAGAGGCCTTTCCTTCGCTGAGAAGCTCTCTTTAAGAGTTGGGTCAAGCGTAGAAGTAGCTGTTGTTGTGGTCGTTGAAGCTATCTTTGTTGTTGTTGTTGCACTTTGTGCTGCTATTGAAAGTGTTGTAGTGCTCGATGCTGATGTTGAAGGAGATGTTGCTGACGTTGTTATTGCAGTTGGAACATTTTCTGTGGCTGTTGAAGTGAGAATGGTAGAGACTTTGGCGATATCACCAGCAGCGTCTTGTTCATCGCTGAAGGACTGTGTTGACCTCTTCTTGGTCAGCTTCCTTCGGCGTACTTTGCGTCTTTTAGGAACTTCTTCAGTAGAAGGAGGAGCTGCTTGGAATTTCAAAGGAGCATATTGCTCATTGGCAACTGGTAATGGTGAGTGCAGTGCAGCCGTTGAGTGCGCCTGGAAGGATTCCTCCTGACTTTGGCCCAGTGAGGGTAGCGCTTCCGGGACCGTGAATGTGGGTGCGGTGACGTCAGAGCCTGCTGGCGAAAAGGATTTCTTGGTTATTGGTCTTCGCCTGCGCTTGCCGCTGAAGGGCGTTGGAGAATCAGGCTCCAGGGGCGTAACGGCCACTGGTTGGAAGGTGTGGACAGGAACTACAGGAGGCACACTAGCGGGAGATGTCTCAGCAATGGGCGGAAGCGATGGAGGAGCAGCTGAGGTAGCAGCAGGTGGGGTGCTTCGGAATGAAAACTGTCCACTTGTTCTGGACTTAAACAAAGGACGCTGGGACGTCCTAGGACTTGTAACTTGTTGCTGATCAACAACAGGCAGCAGCACCTCAGCCGTGGACGATGTCAAGGGTACTTCTGTGATTTCTACAGCTGGTGCCCTAGTCGTCCCTGGCTGAAACCGTGAAAACGGAGCCCGAGATTTGAAGAATTTCGAGGAGGTTGTTCTTGTTGTGGTTGGGGTTTCTGAGGCCGCTTCCGTCGTGGTCGCGCTGGTTAAGGGCGCCCTCTTGGCCGAATCCTGGAAGCGAGGAAAGGTGTTTCTTCCTTGGAACTTCCTGGACTTCTCGGAAGTGGTGGTGGTTTCCTGCAGCTCTGTGGTCGATGCGCTGTCCGTGCTCGCCTCGGTGGCAGCCACCGTGGTTGCGGTGGTGGTGGTGGTGCCTGTTGGGAACGCCCGGAACTTCGATGGCCTGGGCTTGAACCGAGAGCTTTTTCCGGTTTCCGGTGGCTTGGTCAATTCTGTAGCGCTTGTAGTATCAGTCGCGGTCGTGGTTGTGCTTGGGATAGCTGTGGTTGTGGATGGCTCGGTTGTGGTTGTTGTGGTCCGACGGAAGCTAGAGCCTCTTGGTTTGAACTTTGAAGCGCTTTGGCTCTGGAAGGGTGCCGCCGGTGGCAACGAAGTAGTAACATCCGCTGCAGGTGCAGAGGATTCCACAGTCGTTGTCGAAGGAGGGCTGGTGGTGAATCGCTGACCACTGTTCCTTGGATTCAGTCTCCTGCTCCTGCCGAACTGTTGTTGGGTCACCGGCGCTGGCAAGGTGCTGACCTCCACGGGCACCTCAGAGGTGGACACTGCTCCAGGTGTGGTGCGCCTAGAGCCCTGAGTTGCCCCAAATCTAGCTCGCCTTGCAGAACTTCTTTCTGTGCTCAATTCTGGAGCCAGTGTAGATTCTTGAGTTTTATTAATGGGCTGTGATGTCGATGCCAATGATGTGGCTCTTGGAGAAAATGATGGTCGAGTCTTCTGCAGGCGACTCGATTTGAAGGTTGAGAACGGAGTGCTGGTGGACAAGTGGGGTTCCTGGCTCTCTGTTATTGCACTCTCAGTTGTTGAGGTTAGGAATGTTTGCGGCCTGGTGCCACGGCCCCTATTGCGACCGGTCGGAACCACATCCCTTGTGCTGGACACCAAAGGCGATGCAGGTGGCGCTAGGGTAGAGGAGTCCTCAACAACCGCATCCAGCTGGGGACGCTTGGTGCGCCTTCTCGATTCGGAAGTGATGGGTCGTGCTGCGGGCGACTGGATGGACAAGGGTTCGGCTTGGAACCCTTCTGGCTGTGAACCAGGGCTTGAAGAAGATTCATAAACTGGGGCACTGGTGGCAGTGCTAGGCACAAAACGACCTTGTGTTGTTTTCAGCCTACGTCTGGGCTGCGGCTGAGTAAAAAGTACTTCTTCAGAGTCGCTCAGCTGAGTGTCAGTCTCGGCCACTGGAGGCGCTGTGGTCGTTTTCAGCCGCCTTCGTCTTGGGCGCTTCGAGGTTGCGGCTGTCTCCTCCGAGGTGTGGTTCAGGAAATTACGCGAGCTGGGTGCAAACGGGGCGTGGCCAACAGGGGCTGGCTGTCTGACCAGCCTGTTGCTCTCCAAACCTTCACTTCCGGTGCTGCCCTGCGGCGCTTCCCTGAGGCTGGCGTCCACCTCGCTAGCGTCCACTTGATCCAGGAGAGAGTATCTGTTGAGCAGCCTGCTGTACCTCTGTTGCACAACCGGGATGGCAGCTGGCACCAGGAATGGATTCCTAGTGGCGCCGGAAGTTGGGGAAGGCTCTGCAGGGGTCACCGGTCTCTGGCTTCTGAAGGCAGAGGTCGATGAACCGGGGATTCCCGGCGATGGCTTTTGCTGGGGTTGAAATCTGTCATTCTCGCTAGTCAACGGAACTTGGGTGAACTGCCTGTCAGATGAGAATGTGAAGGCTGGATCGCTGCTCGGCGTTTCCGGTAGGGCTTCTGCGGGCGTGACAGCAGGCTGGGTGTGTGCGGCAAGCGGAAGACTAGGAACGAAAAATACGGGTTTCTGGGGGAGGCCTACTGGAGCTTCCTCCGGAGCATTCAGAGGAAAGACTGGAGCTTCTGCTCGAGTATTCTGGGGGAAGACAGGTGCTTCTGCTCGAGTATTTTGAGGGAAGGCTGGTGCTTCTGCTCGAGTATTCTGAGGGAAGACTGGTGCTTCTGTTCGAGTATTTTGTGGAAAAACTGTTGCTTCTGCTGGAGTATTCTGACGGAAGATTGGAACTTTTGATGGAGTATTCAAAGGAAAAACTGGAACCTCTGCTGGAGCATTCTGTGGAAAGACTGGAGCTTCTGCTGGAGTATTCAGAGGGAAGTTTGAACCTTCTTGGTGTAGAGCAGCTTGGACATCGACCGGCTGCTGGACATAAGTCTGTCTTTGCTCAACCGGAAGTTGCTCCTGGAAACTTTCAGGAAATCTTTGCTCCTGCACCAGGGTGTGTGCTGCGCTGGTTACTGGGTCTTCTGTGCTGGTCAACACCGTGCTGGGGTGCCTTCTGGGCAGCAGCTGGGATTCAGACACGGCCGGGTTATGAAACGTGGTGTACGTGGGTTGGACCTGCGGGGCTGGCACCGTGCTAGGATGCCTGCGATGAGAACTTCGCCGAGGTGCATGGTCTTGGAAGGGAGCCTGCGTGAGAGGAAATTGTTGGGAGCTCCTCTGAGGGACAACCGGAGACTGAACCCGGAAGTTGGACGCGGGCCTGAACGGAAGCTCAGTGGGAGGAGGGGCTGCCGTGGTCGGACGGCGAGTGGCTACGTGCTGGGGCCGCGAAACCGGAGTCACTTGTGCCTGGGGAGCGGGGGTCGTCGTGGATCGCCTACGCGTGCTCCTCACGGTGGTCAACTCCAGGGGGTTGACACTGTACATGTAGAGCATCTCGAGGTGATCGCCCAGTTCGTTGGCGCGGTCTTCCACGACCTCGTAGTTGCGCCACCACTCGTCGCCCCCGCGACCGGCCCCATCCGGGTACTCTTCAGGGGCAGCGACGTCTTGGTCGACAAGAACGGCCTGAGGAGCCTGCGAGGACAACATCACTGCTGCCATCAGCGTGGCGAAATAGAAGAGGATTTCGTTGGCCTGAAGGAAAACAATGAAAATCATTTCAGCTATGGATCGTTCAGATGGAACACTTTTTTTCCTGCTCGAAACAGGGCTTTCACCCAAATGAAAAGTTGAGGATAAAGGCTCGACATGAATGTCTAAATGCACATCTATGATGTACCATGGTGTCTGCGGCGTGGAAAGTCATGAAATTAAATTCAGGTCTTGGAAGTCATGGAAAAGTTATGATATTTACTTAAGGGTCATGGATATTTTTTCATGTCATCGATTCATTGTGCATTTCAGCAATCCAGCTCACCTCAGTAAAGCATATAAAGTTGCCCTTTGCTATTAATGGGTACCTTTACATGCTTTGAACAGAAAATTAGTAATCTCCTTTAGACAATGACAGAAGCTACTATCTCAACAACAATAGGAGGGAAAAATTTTAAATAACTGATCGTGATATCATCCTCATCATAGCATGCTTGATTTAATGATTAATGACTGTCTGGTTAGTGGCAACTGATTAGTGATCACTCTGTTGGAATGCCAGTTTTTAACTGTCACGAAATTGTCATTTTCATAATTTGTGTATAAATGTCTTGATGTGTATGAAAGTCTTGCTAACTTTCCTTCAAATGTGTTAAAAGCTCAATATTATAATTGAGATGGACAATTGTAGGAAGTCATGACAATTTTTTTAACTGCATGAGATGTAATCCATCTAACTCATGTGAATAATTTTTTATTCGACTTGATGGTCACCATTAAGTTGTCATTAATTTCAATTAATGAAGTTAATTGCGAAAAACGAGTGAAGGGTTTATTCATGTACCCTAATGTGTTGTAATTAAACTAAACGCTGGGTCAAGTTTCTGGATAGTTATTGTATGCAGGCTGCAGTTTATTGTCACGTATTTGAAGAAACGAGCAGGCGTTTTTATAATAAATCTGCGTGAAAATAACAATGTAAAAAATTCACAAAGAATAACTAATTATCATAGGGTGACAATTATTTTCTTGAAATTTTTTATCGGAATTGGACGAGTTGACAGAGCTTATCAAAGATGTGGACACCGAGTGCCACAATTTTCCTAGACACGTTGTTTTCGTCGAGTCATCAACCATATCATTAAGGCTGAATTAAATGGATGCTCACCCTGCAAAAAAGTTACACCTACATTTTTGCTTAGAATTCTCGTTGCTATAGCTAAGTTTATTTTTCCCCCGTGTAGAATTGGGTCTACGTTATTTTTTTTTAAATTTGAAAATGGCCCGTTTATTTTTTTTAAATAAAATAAATTAGAAAAAAACTGTTATGCAAACTCCTCTCTGCAATTGCAGAACGAGTATTTTAAAAATTTATTTATGTTTTTATAGATAAATGGGACATTTTCAGATTATAAAAACTGACGCAGACCCTAGTGGACAAACAATTCTACACTGGGAAAAAATAAATTTAGTAGTTATAACAAGTGTTTGAAGTAAAAATGTAGGAGTGATTTTTTGCTTGGTGGTCAGCCTATTTGAGGCGGGCTTTAATTTTCATATTCACCGCCAAATGTGCGATGATTTAGTACGCGTGCATCGTTTGATTGCCGGTAATTTAAGACAACAACTGCATGGTCAATATTCTTTCCTTCGTAATTGGATTTGAAAACAGGTACGAACTAATATCTCAACGAACGCAATAATTATAATCAAATTGCCGAGTTCTTTATGGGAAACGAATAAGCATACAATAGGAACACGAATGCTGCACCGATTAAGGCTGATTTTTATGTGTGTTTGAACCTGCTTCGCTGTTATTTGCATTCTAAAACTTGATGTTTATTGACCCTCATTAGATAATAGATGACTTTTGAAGCTCCATTTCCTATACTTAAGAATGGAGTTTTATTTCGCGTTCTATATGTATTATTAGGGATGTCATTCGCGTTTCACTTCGCATTATAAATAACGTGAAAAAAGAACCTATTGTTTTCGGTTTCCACCATTCATAAGGCAATTCGTGTTCAAAAGTTGCGGTGCACTGAAGATCCTTTAATAATAATCTCAATTTCCTTAATGGCCAGCTATAATTCGTACACAAAAAGTGCATCTAGACTTTTTCAAGTTATCCGAAAACATCCAAATTATTGAGATTTGCTGTTTGATGTCCTCATTTTTTGCGATGTGCAATCGTCCATAAATACGAAATTGAATTGGCAAGGATAGTTTTGAGTACATTTCTGATTGAAACCAGAAATGAAATATGGTGAATATGCGCGAAAAATGTACATCATAAAAATTGAAAATGGCTGCATTTGGTCTTGATCCGTTAAGCGTATTTCTATAAATGTAATTTCAGATGCATTCTATTAAAAGTATTGAAGTAATTCACGAAAACAGCGATTGACAATTCGAATCAAGTTCTTGTGTTATTTCATTTCAATGGCATTTAGAGAAAACGGAAGCAATGAGAATCTAATTAAAATGGTATAAATAAAAACTGGCTCGTAAATACCTTTTTCTATATCTATTAACATGAATAGTGCATTAAATTATGTTCGTCGATCAAACGTATTTTGCTCATATACATGTACATATCATTTCATTAGGGTGTTGCCGGGAATTTTCAACCGTTCTAACTGACTAGCTTCTATTTTTTACTACAATTTTAACAGCTGCCATTGACACGCTTGACTGTAAAATAATTTCTGAGAAAAAAATCACTGACAATTTTGATTAGTCGATCGAGTGAATTAGTTGATCTGGTGAAGAGTGGTGCAACTGCCCGATTTTAACAGTTCACACAAAACAGTCATCCAATATAGAACTAAACATATGAAATTGTCGTTTTCAAGCAATTTGTACGAAATTGGTTTAAAAATTGGTTGCATAAAAAAATCAAATCTAGAACCAGTTAATAGCACTTTCATCGCCGATTTTTTATATTGAAGTGCATTGGTCTAGATCCGCTAGCGTATTAAATAAATTGCATTTCAATTGCCTATAATTTTAAGAAATTGATTCTTTTTTCCCACATGCATTTAAAATTTAAGAGTGAGCTGCAGTGACAATAATACATCTCAAGGGCATATGTTTATGTTTAAAAACACGATTAAATGTATCATTTGCGGCAAACATATTTAAAAATAAAAAATGAGGAAAATCATTAATTTATCTGCATCGCGGCAATCAGAATTAAAATTTTAAAAAATAACAATAAACCAGTTTAAAACACAGGTGCGCTTGATTGTCAAGTATGAATTACAATTTAGCATAAGGAAAAGCATTTTCAAGGCGTTTCAATAAGGGCACTGATGTGGACTGGCTAATCTAAAAACCGGTAAGGAAAAATTTAAAAAACCGTGGAGACATGGTATAAAATGAAAAAGGAAATCTATTTTCGTTTCATACGTTATATTTAAAAATGCTTTGCTTTAACGTGCTATGTAAACGGTCAGATTGATAACACTGTATTAAATTAGTTATAACAATCTCAATAATAGCAGCGCAGTTTCAATATTTTGCATTATACACTAATTGCAACGTGTGTACCTGTGAACAAATTCGTGTTTACAACTGTTGCAAGCATTTAATTACATGTATACCACAGTATTGGCATTGTTTTTGATAAAATCAGGACATTTCACAGAAAAGACAATGGGAGAAAAGAGGCGCCATTCACAATTTATTCCCATTAGAATACTAATGAAGAATAGAACCATCAGTTACTGATCCCTCAAACAAGAGACACACAATGTAGGTTTAGAAAGATCATCATTGCCCTGAATTTTTAAACGAACGCATTTACGCTAAATTCATGGAAAGCAGGTTCTAAATCGAGCCATATTAAAAAGTCGACCCCTTAGTGTGAGTTCAAAGAGCCGGTATAACAACTTTTGTAAATTATGTTGACGGCTACCTATAAAACTAGTAAACACTGATTTCTTGATTGGTGAAACACGAAATCCGAGATGGAGTTTTGCAAAAGAAAATTGGAAGAAAAATTGAGTTCATTGTGAAACGGAAAAAAAAATTGTTGAAAAAGCTATAACCGCAAGAAAACGTTTTCTGGGATGAATACCGTCTATCTTTTAAGCACCTTCTTGAATAAAGCAGTGCTCGTTAAAAATGCTTCTCTATTATGAAGAACTTTTGCGTTGCATTAAATTCTCCAAATAATCCGTTTTCATCAGGCATAAGTACATAAACACGAAGTATTGCACAGAATTATTTGTAATTTCAGAAACTTCACAACAATCGCTGCTTCACAGCATAAGTATCCAAAAACAGATCAGCGTAAAAATAAAACTGGTTTTTAAAATCCGAGTTTTGCTAGAAAAAACTAAGCTGCTCAAAGTGTTCAAAACCTAAAATTCGGTACTGCTAGATGCCAAATCTTCGTGCTAAAGCCTAATTTATTTTCAGAAGTATATATTGTATACAAATGGGATTTTAACTACACAACAGAGAAAAGTACAATATATTGATTAATATTAATATCTCCAGCAAAGTTTCTTATACTCTAGCTTTCAATTGTTAGTATAATTCATGCACAGCCAAATAGAGCTAAATCGCTCTGTAGTTGGCTATAAGTGCACGATGCAGAAACAAAATTGCTTCAAAAGTTTAACAGCAGTTTTCCGTTTTGAAGATGGCATAAATCTGTCATCGATTTTTGTTATTGAGCTTGCATGCCTATTGTTAACAATGTGTATTTTTTGGTCTCCAATAATATTTCCAAATTTCGCTACAATAAAAATAGTCTGTTTGACAACCTTGCACATTTTAGAAAAGAGAACATGTGTTCCCTGTAGGAATAATATAATTTTAAAGTTTAAGCAGTTTTCCCATGCCTCACTTTTCTTATTCCTCTCATTCCTTCTTCCTTTCATTTCAGGTGAGTTGATTTATAATAGATTGGCAAAAAATTATTATCTTTATTAGTCACTTCTTATTGCATTTATAAACATTACTGCTGCCTTTTAGACTTCAGTTAACCAAATGTTCTTGGCACCAAAATTTTAACAAACTTGCATTGACAAAACCTGAACAACTGTGTTTCAATCGAACCCATTTTGGATTGATCGAATACAATCCGGAATTTTTATCAGCCACCAAAGTAATTCATCCCATTTTAAAGTGGTACCGAGTTTAATTGAAACTGCATTGAAAGCGTTTTCATCATGTCAGACCTGCTTTTCTGGACGTAATAAATGCACCGTTGAGCTTACCATCATATTAATCCTCATTGTTTCTCTCGATAAAGTTTTGATTTGTTCGAAATGTAAGGTAAGGCACCGAAAAAGTAGCGATGATCCGCGCACTGATCAAGTATTCCCTGCGGATTCCTCATTGATCACCTCAGAATAACCGTGGGCCATCCATCGAAACAGTAATGCGCGCGGACGACACTCACAGAATAGGGAAAAAAACAGGACATCCAATCAAATCAAGATTAAAGTCAACCAGAAGAAGTCCAGTGGGGTATCCATGGGTAAACGTAAATCCTCATCGACGAGATGCGGGAAAGGTGAAATGAAAAAGTGGTCAAAAAAGGCCGAATTTCTAGGCCAAAGAGGTGCTTTCGGAGCCAGTGTTTGTCCTATAGTGGCCGGTCAGCCCGGTCCGGGAGCATTTATACGGAGTAGCACCTAGCTCGTGATGCAGGTCGTCACCTATTTGCTAAATTAACCTCATTTCTTGGGGCATGCAGAAAGTGATCCAAAACTCTTACTGGCAGCAGCGGTTTCGAAGGAGGGCAGAAAGGAGAAAAGCTGATCTGCAAATTCTCATAGGTTCAAACGCGCGGCGACGTCTCATGCACGAAATGTAGGTCAAGAAGGAATCAGACAGGTAAAAAAAAACGCAAAATGCCTACGAGAAAACCGTTCTTCGACTTCGAATCTGGCGAAAACGAACGGCCGAAAAGAGCATCACGGGAAGATGGGAGGCCAGGAGGAAAAAGAAGACGGAGGTCAACCTGTTCTCCCATTGTGAAGAAAGCCTGCCGTGAACTACGTGTACTTTTGCCTGCTTTTGCGAGGCATAACTGTCTAGAATTTTTGGCGAAAAAATGCCGTTCTAAATGGGCCGTCAACGTGCAATAACAATAAAACAAACAATTTCCGAAACGAGTTTGGAAAGTGTGGGCCCGAGGCCATTGAAGTATATTCAGATGAATCCAGGGAGAGCTTGATATGCTTCTTGCCGATGGCCCGCGAGCAATACACTAATGATTTCCTATTTACTTAATGGCAAATTATCGATAATTAGTCCGAGTTTCCTTATATATCCATGCCAGTGCGGTTTGTTGCCGCTGCGAAATGTGAAACGGGTCCCATAAGTGCTTGACTCCAGGTAGCAGTTTGAAATGAAATCAGTCCCAAATGTCCCCTCGCAACACGGATTATCTAAGTCGACAGACCTACTTGAAATACAGGGCACCTTCTTTGGCGACGGATTCACCGCACTCAAAAGTCACGAATTTCATGTTTCACGCAATTTTTGGGCACGGTTTGCCTTCACGCACAGCAGTTACGCAATAAAATTAAAATTTAAGCCAGTTTATTTTTTTTTTAAGAAATGCGCTCGCTATTCAATTCAGCGTCAGTTATGACATGAAATTAAAATTAAATTAAAATTAGTCAATTTAACACAGTTTCATTTTTTTTATTCGTAAAAATGTTATTCAATTCAATTCCACTCAGTACCCTACTATCAGCAAGGATATGCCATGTGGTAGTGTGTGTAATTCATCAACACAATTTATTTGGTAGATTCCCCTGCATTAATGTGGACACAGTGTCATTGTTAAATTAAATTTCTTGTTGCTTAAGCTGTCCTTTGGAAGAGAATTTCAGCGTCTTCAATTCAATATTATTTCTGCATTTATTTTACGTTATCGAAGTTCTCATATTGGGTTGATTCTTCTCCATGTTTTCAATAGAGGTGGAATTTCCATGAGTTTGCTAGATAGCTGAAACTGATTAAGTTCACACCCTGCATACGCTGGAACCTGTACGCTGGATTTATTGGGTAATTCGTTCATATTGTATTGTTTCTTCATTCTTTCTATGCCACTTCGATTTTCATACATATATGTGTTTGTTTTCACTGTGTTGAATTCACTGAAAGTGGAGTTTGTATTATCCATGCGAGTTCCCAAGCTAGTTCACTGAAACTGGTTAATTTTCCTATTTTGGCTGAATTTTTTAGGACAATATATAGTTGTTAGCATTGCTATTCGTTATAATTTGTATTGCCGTCATTATACTTTTTGACGCCATTAAACGAATGTAACAGAACAAAATTCATGGCGGTAAAGCAATAATTTTCTTTTTAAAATGTCAAAGAAAGAAACATCCGTAATGATATAACTGTATGCATTTACATGCATTATATTCATAAAAACTTTCGTATGCTTTATGCATATACTGTGTACCGATACTGCTGCATTGTCACACTTGAACACATCACTGCATTGTAGAGACATTAAATAAGGTGCACTGAGTACTTTGCACCCAATTATCAAACGAAAATTTTTGTCTTTGTCACTCCCCCTTTCCATCCTTGTGGGAAACATACTTCCTGCACGGGCTATTAAATCTCAACATGGCTCTGGTTAAAGTGTGCTTATGCAATTAAAAAGCTTGTGAAAATAATTTTGAAATAAAATCCGTGATTTAATAACTGGAAGTTGAGACATGCTGGTAAATGCTGCCAGGTACGCCTTAAAACTAGAAATACTTTATAGAAACAATTTTATCAAACCAAGTTTGAGGTCATTAAATAAGCATATCTTATGGTAAAAACAATGAATAAAAACCTGCTCCTCTAAGAAAGATCACAGCAGAATAATGATGCACAAAACAGGTCATACATTTTGTTCTTTTCATGATTAAATTAATCTCTGAAAAATATTAAAACATTATAATATGAACAAAGATATTGCACAGGACGAGGTTTATGAACATAAAAATTTTAAAATCCGCAAATATTGTCCTCATCTTTGTTACTGATGAGGATTTCTTTTTAGTCCATTTCCATAGCTCTTTTATAAATACCCATTAAGAAGCTATCGATGAAGAGATATGAAGATGCAAAGAAATACTCCAACTACATGTATATCGCATTTCTACTACCCATGTCCAAATGCAAAGAAAAATGGTATGGTTGCAAAAATAAATTCACGAATATCAACAAAGCAGAGGTCTACGTATCCACATATTTTATGGATGACCTCTAAATTCATGCTGCTATCAGGAATTCATGAAAAACATGTGCATGCATCTTTATCGGCTTGTAAACTTGTTAATGACATTCACTACATTGTAGCAATTGCACCAATGCAACTAATTTAAAAGTAATCAATCTACCAGATAACAAGACAACTAGAAAAAAATATCCAAACGGCTCCAATCCAAACTAATAAAAATGTGCCAAAAGAAATTTGGATAAGAATGGTAAGCGTTGATCGTATCGCATGAACACAAGGACCTAAAAAGTCGATTAAGGTTTTCTCGCTCTCAATAACTACATGTAAATGAAAGGGAGAGAATAGCTTTATTTGCTAGTTTTCAAACAACTAAGAGTTGATTAGCAAATGTATTGTGACATGTATCAATATAAACAATGTCCCAACAGCAGGAGACCTTCAGTCGTTTCTATCATGCTGGTCTTTGAATGCAATGTTTGGAAAAAATACGTAGCTCCCAGTTCGTTTTTGGGTGGAGACATAACACAGCACTCCTTTACGTAAATTTGCATCAGAAACCAGGGAAAGCCTTGAGTCAATATTTCAGATCGGTGCATTCCAATTCTAGTGAAACTAGTTCAAGTGCACGCTGTACGAGAGGTGCGTTGTCAATTGTCATTTAGTTTTATTACATTGGTAAAAAATGGAATTATAATGTACCGCGATCTACATTCGATGTCCTTGCAACACAATGGGTGACACTGATCATGTGAATGCAGTTAGCCTTGCAAAATTGCATTTTGAAAATGTCGGTGACATTTAATTATCGTGAAGTCCAATTGAAGTCTAAAATACATGTTTCGTGTAGCAATCTAGTGACTGAGCAACTTTCAAATTTTTACGGATTTCTTCAAAATTCATCCAATCTTTGATTAAAAAAGCAGAAATTTACGCAATATGACTACTGGGATACATTCGTTGATTAATCATACTTTTAGTTTACGGGGTGATAGAAAAACGAAAATCTGTTAAGAAAATTTTAATGAGAGAAAGTTTAAAAATATTGACAACCTGAATAAATGATGTTCTAGTTTCTTTTATTTACATCATATTCAAGCCAATTTAAAAAGTATTACCGTTTAACACTACAGGGATATGGTTGGGTACGTTATCTGATAAAGGGTGTGATTTTTATGTCGTAAATTCATTTTATCGATTGTAGAATTACAATAGAATATTCCTCTTCACTTTTTAAAATAGTGGAAGATGAAGAGTGTGCTTCATCTTTTCCTTAAGTTCTGCTTTTGCTACAGCTTGACTAATAAATTTACAATTGAATGCTTAATGGTACGTGACTAAAATGACTAATATATTAACTTTCGCAGGTATCTACATTGAAGCAAAATATTTGCTGTACTTCAGGTTTTAAATAATATGGGAATTGGAACACATGGCTGAATGTTTCGGTTGCTGGCGACAAATCTGATAATTCGGCGTGCATGTTTAGAGGTTATCCTCGTCGATTCTAATGTTCATTTAACGGAGAAACAAATTCAGTTAGAATATTTACTGAGTATAGTACTGAATAATAAATGCTTGCAAAATTGATGTGGGCATACTTACAACTGCTAAGCAATCTAAACTACCGCAGGCCAAACAACCGTCCCCTATCATTTCAAACAATTATTAAATATGTCAATTATTCTTGATGCAATTAGTTCTGCTATGTGATAGCGATCCACATTCCAATTATATGTCAGAACTGAATAAAGTCATGTGTTTGAATGCTTAATATGTTGGTGACAAGTTAGCATGGTATTTTGAAATTAATCTCATGCAGTCGTGCTTGATGTTTTCAATTATTTTATTTATTTACATCAAATTACTGTTAAACCTTTCCGGCATATCAAACTTTCAAAAAACTAAAAAATGCAGACTAATGACAGCGATTGCAAACAAGATCAATCTATGCCTTTAGATGAGCGCATTAATTAAAATATGCGAACAGAAATAAAAATGAGTATCATTGAACGAATTTCAGCAACCACTTTTTATAAACCAAAAACTTCAGCTGCATAGTTATGCTCATTATTTCGCAGCTG